>JZKD02S2160270.1:387065-399010 GCA_000966675.3 Picea glauca
ATTGTGCATGGTGTATTGTGGTGTATTGGTGTAACTCTTATACTATTGTTCATTGCTCATTGGATATAATTGAATGGTTTAATTATAAGTTGAAAAAGGTTTTTAAATTGTACTGATACTGATTCACCCCCCTCTCAGTATCAACACAACCCCTATCAACTGGTACCTTCAAGCGGAATTGCGCCTCATCACTGCAGACTGGGAAGGTATGATTCAGAATTTTGTAACCACATTTTCTCTTGAAAGTGAATATCCTTTAGTAGAACAAGCATTATAGATTGTGAGACATAAGGTATTCGAAGAGGCATCTAGCCTCCCTATGGAACAATAAGAGGACGAATGGATTGCGCCTCTCCAAAAATTGCAGAGTTGCTACAACATCAATGCCGACGATGATGATCCCAGGAAGGTAAACATCACTGAAACAAAAGGCCAAAGAGATGTGGAAGGACCAGGAGTTGAGCTACCATTTATTGGTCATCCAATAAAGATTAAAAAGTTCAATATTGGGATAGAGGAGACACCAAATCTTGCCAATATCAGAGATTACTAGGATGTTGCTACCATTGATAAGATTACAGAATTGTTGAACGAATATCATGACTTGTTTCCGACCAAGTTCACTGATATGAAAGGTATCAAAGGTACTATGGGAGAGATGAGGATACCTTTGAAACCAGGTGCGAAGCTATTCAAGCAAAGACCCTAAAGATTGAACCCAAAATATAAGGAAAAAGTGAAGATTGAGTTCGACAGAATGTTGGAAGCAGGAATTATTGAACCTGTCGAAGAATCATAGTGGATAAGCCCTATGGTAGTATAAGACAAAAAGACAAGTGAGATCCGAATATGTGTGGATCTCAGGAATTTGAATGATGCCTATTTGCATGACCCCCTCTCTACACCATTCACTGATGAAGTATTAGACAATGTGGGAGGCCAGGAGGTATATTCTTTTACAGATGGATTTTCAGGATACCATCAGATCTGGATTGCCAAGGAGGATCGCCACAATACCATGTTTTGCATAGAATGGGGATCCTACCAATATACAGTGATGCCATTTGGACTGAAAAATGCCCCAGCCATCTTTTCCAGGGTGGTGGTCGAAGCGTTCAAAGAGTTCTTGCATAAATTTTTAGAAGCATATTTTGATGACTGGACTGTGTTTAGTTTGTTGAAAAACCATCGAATGTCTAAGGCTAATGTTGGATAAATGCAGGCAGTTTCAAATTGATTTAAATATAAATAAGTGCATATTCTTCTCACCATTTGGAGTTCTATTAGGTCATATTTTATGCAAGCAAGGATTACTGGTAGATCCCTCTAAAATTGCCATCATAGTTGATTTGTCACCTCCTACTTCAGTCAAAAAACTGCACACTGTGCTAGGACATACTGGATATTACAGGAAATTCATTAAAGGATATGGTCAGATCATAACATCAATGGAGAAGATTTTGAATAAAGATTGTTAGTTTATCTGGATAGAAGAATGCCAGACGAGCTTCGACACACTGAAACAAAAGATGGTTATTGTGCCTATTCTAGTTTTTCCAGATTGGAGAAAATAATTTCATGTGCATGTTTATGTGTCTTCTATTGCATTAAGAGCAGTATTGGCACAACCTAGAGAAGGGGATATTGACCATCCATTAGATTTTTCTAGGAGGAAGCTATCTACAGCTGAAGTTAATTACACCACTACCGAGAGAGAAGGATTAGCCATGGTGTACGCACTGCAAAAATTACGCCACTACTTGTTGGGAGGACACTTTAAAATGTTCACAGATCACTCTATGTTGAAGTACCTAGTCATCAAGCCAGTGTTGGGAGGGCGAATATGCATATGGATTCTTCTGTTTCAAGAATATGATTTTTAGATCATAGTTAAGCCAGGAAGAATGAACAAGGGCCCTGACCATTTGTCAAGGTTGGAACATGGCAAAGAACCCACTAGTTTGGAGGATACACTATCGGATGCACAACTGCTCGCCATTAGAAATATTGATGACCACTTCATAGACATAGTCCAGTTCTTGTCAACAGGAATGGCACCTAGTGAGTATACAATTCCCTAGAAGAAATAGCTAGTGGTACGTGTTGTAGACTTTTCACTGATAGTTGGTCAGCTATACAAGATGGGACCCGATCAAATTTTAAGGAGGTGTGTTATGGAGGTAGAGTGACCATTGATCCTTGCAGAAGTTCATGAAGGCATCGCAGGAGGACATTACGCAGGGAGAGAAACTACGTAGAAGGTTCTGAGAGTTGGCCTTTGGTGGCCTACCTTACACATATATGCTAAAGATTATGCCAGAGCCTGTGATGTATGCCAGAGAGTTGGAAAACCATCCCAAAGAGATGAAATGTCATTAACACCATAGATGAGCCTACAAGAATTTGAAAAGTGGGTCATTGACTTCGTGGGACCTATAAACCCACCAGGAAAGTGCACAGGATAACGGTACATAATTATTGTGACAGAATACCAGACTAGATGGGCTGAAGAAAGAGTAGTAAAGGACTGTAGTGCAACTACATCTATGCGTTTTATATATGATGACATAATAACTAGGTTTGGATACCCCAAGACCCTTATGAGTGATCAAGGAACACACTTCATCAATAAGATAGTCGAAGCCCTGACTGAATAATTTTCAATCCACCATCAGAAGAGTACCCCTTACCATCCACAAGAAAATGGTACAGTTGAAGCATTCAAAAATATCTTGGAGACCGCATTGACAAATATTTGCAATGTGAATAGGGATGACTGGGATTTAAGAGTACCTGCAATACTATGGGCCTATATAACCACTTGCAAGAAATTAACAATGAAAACTCCTTTCAAGTTGGTTTATGGTCTTGAAGTTGTTGTCCCAATGGAATACTTGGTTCCAAGCTTAAGAATTGTTTCATTTATAGACATGGATGATACTGGCACTATTCATGAGAGGCTTGCACAGTTGGTTGAACTGGAAGAAGATAGATTTATTGCAGGATTCCATCAGCAGATTTAGAAAGAACGAGAGAAGGCCTATCATGATAGGCACATCAAGAAGAAGGCATTCAAGCAGGGTGATTTAGTATTGTTGTATGACAGTAAGTTTACAAAACATCTAGGGAAGTTTAGGACGCATTGGCTCAGACCCTATGAGGTCACCTATGTTACCGAAGGGGGAGATGCGCAGCTGAAGACATTGAATGGAGAGTGGAAGGAAGGATTGGTGAATGGGAGTCAGCTGAAGTTGTATTATGACAACCAGCTACCTCGCAGACCTCAGTAAAATAAAGAAGAAAAGGGTCTAGGTACCAGGTGCAATTGAAATTGGGTACCAGACACAGAAAAGACACTCTGCACAAGGAAGGGATGCATGGACCAGAAAGCAAAGGATGCATTGTGCAATATACAAGTCAAAGTAGAACAGAAGGATCAGATCTGAAGTGCCTCGGGATGAGTCACAGGTGAGTGTTGGGGGTCTGTTGGCCCTTGGTTATGGAAGGAAGATAAGAACAAGGAAGAAAATGTGAAAATCAAACTTCGTGGAAGACACAGTAACTGTCACTGGGTCAAAGTGAGAAAAAGAGCAGAAAAGATGGAGCGAAGTACGGAAATGCAATTCATTGGATGAGGAGATCGAGAATGACATATTAGCAAGGAATGTGGATCAAGGACAACTCAGCAAGTGGAAAAATCCATCGTTGGATGCTTTGGAGCACCATGCGAGAAGGAAGGAAAGACAGGCTAGCGAAGCCCGAAAAACGTGGGTCAAGTTGACCTAGGGTTTTAGACACCTAGGATTTTGGTATCTAGGGTTTTGGCACCTAGTTTTCATCCTAGGGTTGTTGATGAAGTATTTTAATGTATAAATAAAGGTCAAGAGGACCTGGATCGGGTTGGTAGGATATTGTTGTTGATCTAGCTCTATGTTTGTGGTGAGATATTATTTCATTGAGAGAGAGAGCCTTCTGGTATTATAGGATCTTCAGTTGTGTGTGAAGGTCAAGTCCTACAGTTGGGTGCACAGGAAGGGGAGAGAAAGAGAGAAGAAGAAAGAAGATCCGCTAGTTGAGAGTGTAGACAAGAACTTTATGCTTTACCTTAATAAATCATAAGAACAATTATGTGGATGTATCCCTAGAGAGAGGGTGAACCACGTACATCTTGTGTTGTGTGTGTGATTGATTCTTTGATATATGTCATTGTTATATTGTTATTTTTATTGTTGTAATTATATCATATCTATAACTGTGCAAGGTAGATCTAGCTTGGTGAGGGATATATGAATGTTTCCTTGTTGTTGTATTAGATCCACTTGATATTCCCCTGGTTGTAGACATCTTTGTCCTGCAACCCCCTCATAAATGCTTCGGGTGAGACTGCATCTGCTTCACAGGTGTTGCCAAAAGGGCCAGTAGCTAGGGATTGTTGGTGCGCTCTTGGAGTGAACCTTGGGTCTGCCTCTATGCCAACATGTTCAACCTCAACTTCTTTATTCACATGATGTAGACTTGCACCCTTGGTAGATTTTGTATAAGACTTGAAGACATTAGTATGTGGTCATAGCTTTCCTGAGATGTTGCTTTCTATTGGACCAGTACCTATATGACTTCAATGATCATGGGATATCATATTATACTCCATTGTATACATATATCTTCATATTTATTTTGAGACTGGTTCTACTAGGCCTTGTTCATGACTGTGACATCCTTTAGCATGTAACCGCATTTGTATTTTCCTATTCATATCCACAGACATTTGTTTGGTATATTTTCACATGGATCTGCAGTGTAATTATATTGGTAGCCATGTATGCAAAGTCAGTGCAGAATGTAATGAGCAACTAGTTCATCCAGATGGTTCCCCATCACTCCACTTCTAGGTTGTTTATAATGTATTTCGGCCATCAGAGATACTCCTCTAACCTCACACATTAGGGGGCATCTGTTATAGCAATATTTTCCTCACCCTATGCAATCTTTTACAGAAGACATTTTTCCATTTCCCCATGCAGACTTATCATCCTGTTTGGAAATCCCAGAGCTAAAATACATATTTTTCCACATGTACACAACTTGCTTACTATACAACATGTGTATACACAGGATGCACCACTGCAGCCCACATACATCGGTATTTGTGCCCAAAAATGAAAATTATTATCGGGTTTCCATGTCATGATAGGAGATCTATGATCCTTGGCCTTCCATATACTTGAAACGTTCTGACTCGGCCCTTCAGTTTCGTTTGAAGGCTATAAATATGTCAATTCTGAGCTATGGAAAAGGGGAGAAAGAATTCAACTTTGAGAGAAAAGTTACTCTGGAGAAATTATTTACTTCATATTCAGTTTGCATCCCTTTGTCCTTTAAGTATGAACATAGTGTTCAGCTCCCAAGCTCTTCCCTTATCGATTGATAACCTCATTGTTTATCTTTTATGAGCTTGCCTTTGGTGGAGGATTGAAGGGGTGGAGGCCCAGATGGAAGGAATTTAGTTTCTCAGTTCTGAATCATGCTAACACAGAAGTCTATAACATTTTCACTTCTGTTGATCATATATTAATAGAAATACTCTTTTCTTTTCCAATTGATATCTTGCAAATATTTGAATTATTATTCCATGGGTGTATTTGTCATGTTTATTAATGGATTATGTTATTGAATGTGCTAACATCATTTATTATCATTGTATGCTTGGTGTGCTTGTTTGTTGAGGACTAGTTGCAGGTATATTTCTTTGGGTCAAGTGCTCAATGGTGGACTTCATCGAACATCTGGATGAGGTAGGCCTTTATATTTTCTTGCTAGCATATTTGTTACATAGAATACTTGAGAATAGAGTTTATTTCTGCAATCATTTTTGTCTGTTGTGGTTTACCCTAGCCATAGAGAGATTTTCCTCATAACAGAATATCACCCCTGCTTGAATTCCTCATCCTTCTATCCAGGATGAAATATTTTGTTAACTTGTCCAAGTATTCAAGAGAAAACTTGTACACTGGTGGTGGTGAAACACTCTCCTATTGATCCATGATCATTGGAGGATCATAAAGTTTCATGTTTACAACTGAGTATATTTTCATATTCAGTGGTATATCTCAAAAGGCATCGGTGCCAATTCTCTCCAAGATGGTGAAGAGTGCATGTTGCATACAATGTATTGATCATCCCACAACTTGGGATGTTTGTTTTGGTAACCTCGAAGAAACTGAACCATTGTTATGCTTGCAACCTCTGTTTGATCGTTAGTTTGTGGATGGAAATCAATCCTCCTCTTCAGCTTGGTTTCCATCATTCTCCAAATAAAATCCCAAAGGAATTGAATGTCTCAATCCGAAATAATGATTGTGGGAAGTCCAAAGTGGACCCATACATGCTGAAAGAAAACATGAGAAACACGCTCATCATTGATTTTATTGTTACATAACATAGAGACACATGTCTCTCTAAACCTATCCACTACTTCATGAAAGTATTCATGACCCATTTTTGACAAAGGAAACCCCCCCTACAAAAATCCAAGAATATACTCTTCCAAGGATGAGAAGGAATAGGGAGTGGTGTGTGCAGCCCCAATTTTCTATTAGTGGGATTAAAAATTCACATCACACACCCCTTTACAATTATGGTTACACTTACATTAATTTGAGGAAAACATAACCTCAACAAATACATTACAATCCTCTCTACCCCAAAATTCCCAAATACAAGAGAAGTGTAAGCTTCTCCAACTACATGAATTTTCACAATGGTAGGAATACAAAGTTTACCCAAGTGGTAAAATAGTTTGTCCTGCAACCAAAATATTTTCACCCGCAAGCCATGTATTAGTCTCTCACATATATCTTTGAAGACTTCATCAATAGCATATTTTCCGACATAGATACCATCACCATTCTTCAAAACAATAGATGAAAAACTAGGAGTTCTAAAAAAAAGCATTGCTTTCATGGCATCTGCATTGGTACTAGTTGTAACCTTGAATGGCTTTTTAAGGTCAGGTAGGGTTGGCATTGGTGCAAGACTAATATTTCCTTCAAAAGTGTCTAAGGTCCTTTTATTTCTGCATCCCAAATGAAGGACCTGTCTCATCTTAAGAATTCCATTGTTATGCAAAGGATTGAAAACATCAAGAGTATTAGACTTATCATGCTCTTTGGTTTTTACAATTATAAGCACAATGTTTTTACAAGTATGTATAGCTCTCTTCATTTGACCTATAATGATAAGTGATGGGTTAGATTCCATGTTGTGAGCTCTAAAAATATACTCCAATCCATCTTTTGTGAGATGGTATTTGTTCTCTTTTCGGAAGAAGATAGCCTTTATGTCATAAAGATAAGAACTCCCCAATACAATACCACATATATCCAAAGGAACCACATCCAAAAAAACTTCATCTATCAACTTAGAAGCAATAACAAACTTCAATCTGCACTAACTGGTAACCTGAATTTTTGCATTATCATGTACCCAACTAAGAGGGTAAGGTTTCTGGTGAGGTGTTTTGGTTATTCCCAATTTCTTTACAATATATTCAGATATCAAGTTAACTTGTGAACCCCGATCAAACAGAGTTTCCACTTTTGTGTGTTTTGTCACTACTCTTATATGGAATAATTCACTTCTTCTTTCATCATTTTTAAGAGATGGAATTTGAGAACTTGAACTAGCATGCAAGGAAATGTTACCTTGTAATCCAACTATTGTGATGTTTTCCTCATCACCTGAATCAGAACCAAGGTCTTGTTGCATGGTAGCAACAATTTTCTTCTTCCTTTGGCCACCAAATCGCTTCGGTCTTAACACTCGATGCATCTTCCAAAAATTCTCATCATCGCCCCCATCTTTATGGCAATGAGTGTAAGATGATTTTTCTCCCTCTTTCTTTGTTGTAGTTTTCCTCTTATCCTTTTCCTTGCATTTTATTTTGAAATGGTCTTCTGAATGCTTGTAATCTTCTTGTATATTCTCCCCCCTGCTTTCAAGGTGAGTATCTTACAGACACACCTCATCTGATTTTGTGGGGATAAACAATAATAATTTATGTTGAATGTAACTGTGAAGTGCACCAATAGAATTCATCAAAGTTTCATGAGAATCTAAAGGAATATTTAATGCAAGTGCTTGTTTCCTAAATTCCTATGTGAAAACCTGAACACTCTAACCTTTACCCTGTCTTAGATTTTTCCATTCCATCATGGATTTTCTAACATAACCTATTGGATAAAAAAAAAATTCAATGCAGATATAAATTCAGACCATGAATAAAGGAGTTTATTATTGTGCTTACTACCCTTCTAAAGTTTTCTCTCCCACCAAACAAGGGTTGTGACTTCTAGCCAAAGAGAAGCCAACAGGATATTCACCTCTTCCTCTTCTATCTATTGTACATGGCAGTAAACTTCGATTTGTATGATCCAATTATTAAGCTTATCTACATTAGATTCTCCATTATACATGGGAAAATTAAACTTCACATCTAGTTTCAACAATGGGATTTTAGAATTACTTGGATGAAAACTATAATGATGAGAATGTTGAGAATGAGAGGAAGAGGAAGAAGAGATTGAAATTGAATATGTTGATGGAGGCTTGAGAGGATATCCTCCACTTCCATGGTTCACTGAAGCATTACGCTCTCCTTTAACTTTCTTCTCCTCCTCCTTCTTTGCAACTCTCTTATCGTAATCAACATACAATATTTCTACCATGCTTGACATCCGATAGAATATCTTGTGAAATTTATGCTCATGCTCAACATGCCTCTCTTCATCATCCATTTTCCTTCCTTGAGTTGCACGTCCAATCTTTGGGTTGGAATTATTGAGTTTTCCTTCACCTGCTTTGAGCTTGTCCCTGGTAAGAATTCACACTCACAAATCAATTCAAATAAGACTTCTCTTATACCAACTTGATATGGGATATTTACATCAATGACATTACATAAATTGCATTAAGAGAATGAATTAAAATATTACGTGCAACATGAATTAAAGATGGCATAATCATAGAGAAAAGGTGAGAAGAAGAGCAAGAACACAAGACATGATAATGAAGTTCTTCCAACATGGACTACGTCTCTGGGTCCTGCTTCAAAGTTGAGAGGATTTATATTAGTCTCAACAATAAAATTGGCATAAATACATCATTATAGCTCAAGTATGAAAATTATCTTCATGTATGTTTCCCAGATGCAAAAACAGACATCACCAGTAGACTCGTGGTGAGGAGTAGTGCAAAATCGACTGTAAATTCATGTCAAACAAACAAAGTCACCTTTAGGCCTCTACTGGGCTCTCTACCTTGTAAAGTGTACCACCAAACCTGAAATAAATGATCTCCATTGAAAAATGTTCCATGTATAGCCTTTGGGCATGTGCATATTCCTCGAGCATTGGAAAAAGAGGCGTTTAAATAATAGGTTTGGGGCGGAGTTTACAACTCTGCCCATCTGGTGGACTGATTAGGAGCATTGGTTAAGTTTGGGGGAGTCTCAGGCAGGGATGATTTTAAAATTGGAAATTTATTTTTAAATGTAGAAACCTTGGTGAATCTTACTAATCCTTCATATGTCAACTATAAATGTTTGTCGATATTTTTGTAAAAGTATTCAAATTTTTGAGTATTTTATATAGTTTTTATAAAATTTTGACGATTTTTAAGGTAAAATAATTTTATCCTATAGAATTTGGGCGAATCATTTTTAAAATAACGAATCTCATTTTTGGAAAAACCATGGAAAATTAGCCCATGAGTGAAATTTATCCCCTAAAATTATCCCTGGTCCCAGGTTCAAACCTATGAGCTCCCCTTTTAAAATGGTGGATGGGTTGGATTTGTTACCATATATAATATATGGTATATATTTTATACCATATATTATATTATATGGTTAACTTGTTTTAACAACTAACCATTTGTAATCCACTTAATCACCATGTAATCCACCCATAATCCATAATTACGCCTTAATCAAACTGTTGTTAAACCATAATCTTATATTAGTCCCCTTAATTGCAATTATCCCAAGATATGTGGGATTGTACCTTCCATCCCATGGATGGGGAAACATGTGGCGTGTTCTAGGGATGCCATGTGGCATCCTCTAGTGGTGCCACATGACACCCAATCATTGGTCCACATACACATCCAATCATTGTCTTACCACGTCACTGGATACCACATGTCGATCTGTGAGTAGGCCACATGGAGGCCCCCCTGGTGGTGCCACTTAGCGCTTTCTGGGGTTGCCACATGGCACTTTTTTACTGGTCCAATTGGAAACCAAATATGCATGACATGTGGCAAGTCCTGGTGTTGCCACATCAGTCTGCTAACATCAGCATGACATCATGAAGACACCCTAGTACAGAATGGTTACGTCATCTGTATGGGTGATGACATCAACATTGACTTTGACTAGGGTTGACTTCTAACTTTGACCAGTCATAACTTCTTTGTTCGTACTCCATTTGAAGTGGAATTTGCACCATTGAAAATCTTGTGACGAGCATTTCTAATTAGCGTTGTTTTTGCAAATATCTGAGAACTTTGAATTTTTTCCCTTTTAGATCCTCCTGGATCATGAGGAGCCCCTACGATCTTGGCAATAAACTAAGAATCCTCAAGGATTTCTACTCCAATATGGGTATGAATGTTAATACTAACAAAACAAAAGTCATGGTAATTAAATCCAATAATATCACCTACAATACTTTTGTATATGAAAAACACAACTTGGAGGAAGTTCCTTCATACAAATATCTCATAATCAATATTCACCACAAGCTCAATTGGAATTATAGCATTGAGAAAATGATAAATGGAGGGTGGAAAGATTATTATGGCCTTGAAAACAATTGTAAATTAAAGGATCTTTTGATATGGGATAAGAAAAAAATCCTCTTTGAAACTCTCATTACTCATGTTATTCTATATGGATGAGAAATTTGGGGATGCAATATCTCTAAAGAGTCATGGAAAAAGATAGAGTAGGTCCAAAAGAATTTTATAACCTATTATATAAAAATTAAAGGAAATACACCCTATCTTATCCTCCTCATATAGGAAAGTCTTTCCCCCATTGAGAGCATGACTATGACCAGATACCTATTGTATAAGAAAAAGTTAAACAACATGGAATACAAGAAGCTTCCTAAAATGGCTTCAAACTCCAACCAAAACCACCTTTGGCTAAAGCGAGGATGGCATAAGGATGCCCAGTCTTAGATAAACCATTAGGGAATAAAGGAAAAGATCATATTGTAGAATAAGGATAATATTAAAAATATTATTACATCAAAATTTAAGGACAAAATGTGGGGCAATAAAGAGTTAGAGGGAAAAAGAAAACTAAGATATTATAAGGTTGTAATTAACCCTAATCTAGAAGATAAAAAATATCTCTATATTTTGAAAAATGTAAAGAAAAAATAAGAATTGCTAAAATAAGAACAAATTTGTAATACCCATGTTTCCCCTAGCTTGTAAATATAATTATGTTATTGCTAAAAAAATGTGGGCAGATCTATTATGCATGGATCTTGGGAAAAGATGAACTTTTGCTAAAGGATGTGATGTAAATATTTCTATAATTTATATATAAATGGAAAATGTTGAATAATTGTTGAAGGGGATTCCCTATGCAGGTTATGATGCCATGAGAGGGAAACAGTGAGGAAATTTCCCTTACCAATTTAATATTTGAGAAAAACTTAGAATGCCCATTTTTATAGAATTTCAGTTAATGAAGGAAGTTGGTAGTTGAACTACTAGCTTCCCAAAATTATGAAAGAGAATGGGTGTCATACCAAAACTTCCTTGCCTCAAAAGCATGGGTAGAAAAGTACCCATCTAGAGGATTATGGGCTAACCCACGAATTGGGGGATTTGACCCACAAAATATTGTTGTAGAAGGTAAGAAAAGAGGAAAA
>JZKD02S2160270.1:407675-433768 GCA_000966675.3 Picea glauca
CCGCCTCTTTCTATATGACATACCTCATGACCTCGTGATGTCATTATCCACCTTTCCATAAGAGTCACATCCCATAACTCCGTCGGTCCTTCTCCCTCGTTCACCCATGGCAAGTCCCCTCACCATGATTTTTCCCCCAACCGATAACTGCCACATCACTCATCTGTATCCCTCAGTCATTGTCACCTGCCATATCACATTCTAAATGACCCGTTGGCCATTTATTACTGGATAACTTATCTGTTAACTAGCTGACCTGTCCCCTGCGCCCAACGGATACCCGTTTACTCAATACTAAACTCACCACTTCATCTTTTCACCATTTACCCACTCATCACACCAGAAAATTTACCCCATTTTCCTCTCCGTTACAGTCAGTTTCCCCCATGTACAGTCATCCCCACTAACATTTTTTATTTGCAGGAATTGTTATGGTAATGGCACCAAAGTCAAAACGAATAGAAGGAGAGGAAAATCCATTTCTCCTGCCTCCTGTCGACCTCAACAGGATTCCACTGGATGACAAAGACTACTTAATTGCAGACATAAAGGGCGACTTCGACTTCGCAGACCTTCATTCATGGCTTAAAAAAGTCTTCCTAGACCAGAGTGACGAAATTGGACCTTGGGAGTCCAACCTACCCTTGTATCTCTTCCCCCAGATTCACCATTTCCTAGAGTTTGCCCTCAAGTGCCAAGCCCAATATATCCCTGAGAAAAGAGCCATCATATCCTCGTTCGAGGAAATTATTTTCCTCATCATGCCAGAAACCATCGACCAAATGATGCAAATATCCCGAGTCGACTCTGCCTCTCCTTTTAACCTCGAGATCATGACAGAGCTATAACAGAAGCTTTCATTTCCTCAAAGAGCTCAAATATTTGAGATTTTTCTTCCACAGTCCGCTCATCTCCCCACTACAAATCCCCCTTATCCTTCCTCCATGTTCTCAACCAAAGGAAACCAGGTTATCACGTCCCTATGCACCTTATTGGTTTATTATTCAGATCAATGGGTAGATGAGCCCATTCTAGGATTTTTGTCTATTTTCTCCACCGATAAGAAATCCACAACACAATTCAACTTTAGCACGTTCTTGGTGGAGAACATTCACGAGAAATTCATCAATTTCACCATGGAAGGCATGTTCTGGTATTCTTCAATACTGGCATACCTGTTCATTTTATTCCAAGCAAAAAAATTCACTTTTTCTATGCAGAAGATGGACAGAGATGGCAG
Source organism: Picea glauca (assembly GCA_000966675.3). Taxonomy (NCBI): domain Eukaryota; kingdom Viridiplantae; phylum Streptophyta; class Pinopsida; order Pinales; family Pinaceae; genus Picea; species Picea glauca. Next base: position 408,916 of record JZKD02S2160270.1, read on the forward strand.
ACCCCAGGTAGTAACCACATGGACTTCCCTGCTCAGACATAACTCCACGGAATTCAGTTTCAAGCAGTTCATCGATCAGTTCTACCACCCAGTGGTGAGTATGCTCAATGATAGACCCGAACCCAGGATTAATGACAAAGTTTAGAGGATCCTACATCTCTCGGATCATACAAAGACTAGTGATTGGTACATGTACCAAAATCACACTGAGATCAAAGTCTATGGGTGCGAGTTCACCCCATATAAACTGCCCAAATACTTACCTGTCAGAATTTTTTCCCTGGAATACATAAGGCAGATGATAAACTCAGATGATATTCATTTTATGTATTTAAAGAAGAAGCAACAACTCAAATTCAAATTGCATATTGGGTCTTTCATCTGCAACAGTCGAGGTGTCGGGGAGGAAGCAGACAGGTTTCTAAAGGAAATGAAATTATTTGTGAATTTCACATGGCGCTATGATCCATGAGGGATTATTTCAAAGATGAGGATAAAAAACAATAATATCCAATATGTCCACGAATCTAGGCCTGAGGTAGAGAGATTTGCAAACCAGAGAGGATGGGAACCAAATACTTTGGTTGAGACAGAACAACAGGACCTTTTGGTCACTGTATCACAGACGACCACCCCACATGCTCCAAAGGAGAAAAGGCCTAGGCAGGATTTGTCACCTCTTGTCACTGAAGTATCATTAGAAGAATTTCAACTGCATACCAAGAGGCCAAAAACTAGTCCGGCTCCTGACCCTGCTGGAGAAAAGGAAATTCCATCCACTACAGTGACAGAGGTTGATAGGTCGCTCCTCAATATAAGTGAGAAGTAGATTATAACCACATTTTTACCAAAGAATCATATAGATACTCCACCAATCAACCAAAAAGGAAAGACATGACCGAAGCTGAGTATTTTTGAGAAATATGATCTGATCAAGAAAAAGAATCAAACTCTAAATATCAACACATATTCCCAATTCTGGAAGCAGGCGTTGACTGCACAACACAAGTTGCTATCAACATTCGACACTGAGAAGGGTAGAATGCACATAGCATTCCTCCAAGCACAGGTACCATACCCAAAGGTAATCATCGATTACAAAAGGGTGACTTTTGAATTATAGACCAAGGTCGTGCATCCAACTGATCAAATGGATCTGCACAGGAAAACTAGAGAAATGGTTTTCTCCACATTGGCACATGCTTCCACTACTGCCTCCAGGTTACAAGTGTCTCTGAACAACATCCATACACAGTTGAAGTTGGAGAAAATATCATCCTTTTCCATGGATAATAGGATCAAGACGTTGGAGGAACTGGTCCTCAAGTTTGGGTATGATCCCTCGAATGTGAAAGAAGTCGAGGAGATGATAAAAAATAAAAATGTCGACATAGCGTATTTGAGGAAACAATTGAATCTACCACCAACAGTAGACTCGCAGGCAAAGGAAATAGCAGAGACAGAAGGAGAAAAAGATGAGATGCTTAAGTTAATCATGGAGCAAAATGCAGAACTGAAGGAAATGGAAGTTGAGATGGAGAAGTTAGTGAAAGAGAAAGAACAGTTGAAACCCATGGAATTCATTCCATTGAGTGTAGTTCCACTCTTAGGAGTGAGCACAACATCACTAGTAGAAGTCCCATCGGTGAATCCACTAACGTCTCTGGAAAAGACAGTTGAATTGGCCAAATCTATAGAAGAGATGAATCTGCAAGAGACATAGATTAGTAGGCTAAAAAAGGAGATTGAGAACCTTCAGGAACTCAAATATTCCTACCAAACCAGCTACTCCAAGAAAAAACAAGTGTCAGACCAGCTCAAACAAGAGTTACAGCAGCTTCGGAAGAAAACAGTGGTAGGCAAAACATTGGTTGAAGTCAAAGAAAGTGTCTGGATAGACATCACCAAGTCTATGAATGAAATATGGCCAATGATACAGATTATGTTTGAGAAGAATGAATTGGTGCAAGGAAGTAAACAAGCCATTGAGAAGATTAGATCAGAACTGGGAGAGATGCCCACACATGCTAATGAAATCATCAAATTCTTGAATTCTAAAACTAGAGAGGAGCTGGAAGAGCTGAGAATTGAGGATAGAACAGAGACCATCCTTGAGTTGAAAAGAGTCTTGACCAAGAGAGGACTGATGCTACAGCTGGAAGAAAAGGTTCAGGCTATGGACCTAGGGGTACAAAGGTTTTTCAACAAGATTGAGGCTCTACAGAAGAAAGCTCTTCCTGGTCTGACGATGATAAATGACAAATTGATGATGCTCCCAGATTACAAAAAGATATTAGTCGATGTGGATAAGGATAGTTCAAAAATTTTAGGGATTCAAGGAAGCATCACTGGGAAGGCATTCCTATATGCACTTCAATTGGACATCAACATACAACATGAGATCTGGTACATCTTCATCACCAAGCCTACTTTCGCCAAGTACACAGAAATGGATGAAGTCTACCGAAGGTTACTCAAAATGAGCATTCCCAGTCATCTTCGATGGGAAGAGATTTGTGACCTGATTGAGTAGTCGATGAGCTGTCCTAGCCTAGTCATCTATCCATTTAGACAAGGTCATGCAGAGGCCTCACCAACGGTTCACCCAGAAAACAACATGCAGTTTCGACACATCATCAAACAGTTTCCTAGATTCTTTTAATTTGTTAAGTTAGTTAAGCTAAAAATATATTTACCACGTCCTGATCTTTAATGAAAGGATCATTTGTAATTTTGGGTTATAAATACTTCACTTTTCGAAGTATTGAGGGTTGATCTTTACACCCTGCAAGCTATTAGAATGTAATATTTTTCAAGAGATCTTCCATTAATACAAAGAGGCATTTTTACATGATTCTTGCATGTGTTCACTGGTGATGTTTTCCTTTCTAAGTTAAATATTATTCTCACTTAGTTATCACATGGTTTGCTAAATCTAATCTTTGAAAGTAACGAATGTTGCGTGATTTATCTTTGTATACCCTGTTTCTGACTTTAAAATATTTCATTGTTTCATCTTCTGATTTTACGATAAAGAAATTCTTAATTGCTTCTTTGTTGTAATTGGCATTCTCACCTTTTCTGCTATTCCTCATTTATGCTGCTAAAAGAATCCAGTGATTACATTATCTTGCCCTATTAAAGGTTTCTTTGTTTTCTAGTTTAGATTTTATTCTCATGATACAGACCCCATAGCCCAATGGATGTGTAAACTCTCTCAGCCAACCCAACGAAAACTACAACAAACAAAACAAACATATTTTATTTACCTAGCATAATATTTTAAATTCGAAACATATCTAAATCTTACAGAGAGATCCCCCTCTGAAGCTAGTAGGGCTAGATCCCAGCTTCGAAGTGGTTGGATAAAGTTACCTTCTGTATATTTCTTCTTTTCTAACAACCTCTAGGAAATTTACAGAGCATTAACATAGTGGCGACCATACTGGGGAGAACAAAACTAAACAAATTTTCAACCTCACATCTTCTTTTCCCTAGAAGAAACGTTTGCTTATGAAATATTGCAAATTTGAGAAAGAAGTAATGTTTAGAGGTTGTTGAAAACTTGCACATATTATTTTCAGACTCGTAAAACTAAAAAGTATATATATATAAATCAAAAAGAAATATGGCTCCCAAAAGAGCTTATACTTGATCTCACCCAGACCCAGAACCTGCGATAGCAAGTGATAATCTAGAACAATTACTTAGGAAAAAGGCCACTGCTGAAGGTTCAGTAAAACATAATCCCCTTCTCTTCCAGAGGAGCTTGTTTCCATTCAGGATCTCGACTTTGACATCTTTTTTGAACAAATCCTGTTTAGAAAGAAATTTGATAGCTTTGTGGTTGAAACCATCCTAGACCCAACCATCTTGCAACCCCGGACTCCTGAAGTTATATCTCCCATTGCTAAACCTCAAGCCACTCACTATGTGCCAGCTAGTCCCTCCTCATCCTTGTCTTCTATCACCACCCCACCTAGCATCCAGGTTATCATCCTACTCCCTCCACCTATCATGGCAGCCATATATGCTCCTTTGGTGTTGGTTGCACCTCTCCATGATATGCCCCAGGATTATCAAACGATACTTCCACAGTTTGATGGAACAGGACCTTTAAGCGCCCAACAACATGTTGATAAAATGAATGATTATTTTGACCTGCAGGAAGTAGATGAGGTTGATGTTCAAATGAGATTGTTTGCCCAAAGTTTGACGGGTGACGTTAAGAAATGGTATAAAGGTTTACGTTCTACCTCAGTCCTTGAACTTACCGCATTTCAAAGAAGTTTTCTAGACAGATGGGAGGTAAAGAAAACCCTCTCCAAATAATGTCAGAATACGAAAACATCAGAAGAAATCAAGGTGAGACAGTACAATATTACTGCACCCATTTCAATAAGCTGTACAATGAAATTCCAGCCGATATTAAACCTCCACAAGGTTTGGCATTGATAAAATTCCCTGATGGTTTTGATGCCGATATGTCGTATCAATTAAGGGAAAGAAACTCCACCACCCTGGAGGACATGCAGAAAAGCACAATAAGTGTGGAGGCCAACTTGTTGGAAAAAAGGGCACGACAGAGGACAGAGAGGAGAGTCACAATTAAAGAGGAACCTTCCACATCAACCTCCGATTCCAAATTGGATTCCTTGGCCAGAGCAATGGAAAGAATGATGGAGATACTTACTGTATCCGAAAGAAATCCTCCTAGAGAAAACCCACCAGCTCCTCAAGTTTGGAATCCTAACTTCAGAAGAAACCCTCCTCAAATCAGGTAGAGATATCCTAGGGATCAAAGGGAACAGAGAGGTCCTGATCAACAGATCAGACCTCCCCTACAAGAAAATTATGTTGATGAAGGAGAGGAAGTAATTGAAGAACTGGAGGATACTCACATAAACCTCATGGGCATTCATGAAAACAAAGCCATTTTCCTTACCCAAGAAGAGAAATAACTGTTTCTTCTCAATCAAACAAAGGTAAGTGAAGAAGTTGAAGACGCCGAACAACAGGCATTTGAAAATGCTATTTTGGAGGTACATTGACAGTACAATCTGTGAAGTAAGAAGACAGACGAAATTTCTCCAAAAAAGGTGACCAAAATGAAGAAGACAGTCGAAACCCAAAAAGGCCCTGAGCCTTCTGTCGAGAAGAGTCTTGAGAAAGGTAATGCTGAAGTTTTAGTGAAAAGAAACCTTACTATTCTGAAAAGATCATCGTAGACTGAGGTTTTATCAACTAACCCACCAAATACTTATGGCCAAAATATTGTGGTGGAAAAATCAGAATTGCTGAGCCAAAGCAGAACACCTAAACCTTTTAGCCTCGAAGGGGAATTAGCCAAAGTAAAAATTCCCATTCCCCTTTCTGAGTTGATGAGAAAAGATGCTTATCGGTCGCAGGTGATCAAAGCACTGAGCATTGAACCTGATATAGGAATGAAGGACTTAACCGTTGGATCAGAGAATCATTCAGATACTGTAAACCTTACAGATGATCAACCTGAACTCTTGTTCGGACCTGAAGTGGATGGTCAGACCGACAATGGTGTTATTGCTCCTTTTTACATCAGTCTTAATATACACAACCTGATTCTGCATAATTCTATGTTAGATTCGGGTGCTTCACATAATCTGATGCCTAAAGCAGTGATGGAAAAACTGGGACTTGAGGTTACCAGACCTTACAAGGACTTACACTCGTTTGACTCCAGTAAAGTTAGATGTATCGGTTTGATCAAGGATCTGTGTATCACACTGGTTCAGATTCCCACAAAAAGCATGGTCATGGATGTTGTGGTTGCAGACATTCCCCCAAAATATGGTATGTTGTTGTCCCAGTCTTGGGCGACCAAGTTGAAAGGTACTTTGCAGTTGGATATGTTGTATGCCACTGTCCCAGTTTTTGGTCAACAAAGAAGACTATACAGAGAAACATTGATGAAGTAGATGGTTAGCATCCAAGAAAAACCACATAACTATCCTCTGTACTCTGCACATTCTGACCTAGATTCCTTTATCCTATATAATGATGGTGACATGGGAGAACAAATCACTCAGCTGGAAGAAGATACATCTGGTCCGAACGAAGGCCAAGAAATAATTGAGGCAAAAAGAAAGAAAAATGTGATAACTGAAGAATTGCCAGCAGATTTCTGGAGCATGGATTTTGATGGGGCCGTAAGCAAAGAAGGATCTGGAGCAGGAGTCTGGTTGCACAATCACAGATCCAAGCATTCGGAAAACCATTCTTACAAATTAAACTTTCAATGCACCAACAATATTGCCGAGTATGAAGCCTTGATGCTCGGTCTGAAACTTCTAAAGAAGGTTGGTGCTAAACAAATTATGGTAAGAGGTGATTATGATTTAATAATCAAGAAAATTAAAGGCGAGTATGCAGTAAAACACCCCCGTCTTAGAGCTTATAGGAATTTTGTTCTGGATGCTCTTAAATGTTTCACTGAAGTTGATTTGCAGGTGATGCCTAGGGGACAGAATATTTTGGCAGACGGGTTAGCTACGTCAGCAGCCACATGCAAGATACCTTTTCATTCCACTCGCCCATACAAGGTGGAGGTGAAATGTAGACCAACTGTTCTAGACAACATCAGATATTGGCAGGTATTTGGTAATGATGATCAAATTGAAGATTTTATGAATGTAAAAATGATTTCATGTGTACAAACATAGACTTAGAAAATGAAGATGAAAATGTAAAAAGACCTGATTTTGGAAATGATAGTGTAAATAAGATAGATTTGGGAGAGTTATGTGATGATGAGATAGACGTTGATATTTTGCATTTGAAAAGTAATGTTTTACCTAGGGGTTTAGTTCCTTTAGAGGACTTATTTGATTTTAATGATGTGGCTAAAAAACCAAAAATTGAAGCCAGTGGTCAAGAAGTAGAAGATTGTAATATAAGGACAGAAGAGAAACCTAGGATGGTGAAACTTTCCAAATCATTACCCCCTGACCAAAAACTCAAATACATTGAGCTTTTCAAGGAATATTCAGACGTATTTTCCTGGGGTTACGAGGACTTGAAGGCTTATGACACCAACATCATACAACATAGGATTCCAATAAAAGAAGATCAAAAACCTTTCAGACAAAAAATTAGAAGAATCAATCCCAAGCTACTTCTCCTGATAGAAAAAGAAATCAAAAACATGTATGATGCTAAAATCATAGTCCCATTACGGTTTTCCAAATGGGTTTCAAATTTGGTCTCAACACGAAAGAAATCCGGAGAAATCGGGCCTTGCATTGATTTCCGAAATCTGAATAAGGTCTCTCTGAAGGACAATTACCCATTGCCAAAAATGGACCACATATTACAAAGGGTAGTTGGATCCAGTTGAATCTCATTACTGGATGGGTTCTCGGGTTATAATCAGGTCCTCGTTCACCCAGATGACCAAGACAAAGCCGCTTTCACAACACCATGGGGTACTTTCATGTATGTGAAAATGCCTTTCGGGTTGATGAACGTTGGGGCCACTTTCCATAGGGCGATGGAGATCACTTTTGTGGAAGAACTCGGTAAATTTATTGTCCTCTATATGGACGACGTAACTGTGTTTTCCCAATCTAATGACGAGCACTTACGGCATCTCAGACGAGTTTTTGAGAAATGTAGGAAATTTGGGATTTCTTTAAATCCTAAGAAGAGCCTTTTCGAATTAGAGGAAGGTAAACTGCTAGGGAACATAATCTCTAAGGAAGGAATTAAAATAGACCCCAGCAGAATTGAGGCCATTCAAAAATTAGAACACCCAAGAAATATCAAAGAGTTACAGTCTTTTATCGGAAAAATAAACTTTCTGCGAAGATTCATACCCAACCTGGTTGAACTTCTCAGGAACATCACAAACATGTTTAAAAAGGACACAAAAATAAAATGAGACACCGAGTCCAGACAGTCTTTTGAACAAGTCAAACGTGCACTCACACAGGCCTCGGTCTTGATCAGTCCTGACTTTACCAACGATTTCTATATTTTTTCTTTCACCTCTAAACATACCATTGCAGCAGTATTACTACAGAAAAACAACGAAGGGTATGAACAACCCATAGCCTTTTTTAGTAAAGCCTTAAGAGATGCTGCTTTGAATTATAAAATAGTGGAGAAAAGAGATTTTGCCTTGGTGAAAGCCATAAAATATTTTAGAGTATACATTCTTCATTCCCACACCATTGCATATGTTCTGAATGTGGTAGTAAAAAAAATTTTAACCCAGGACAATCCAGATGGCCGAAGAGGAAAATGGATTGCTATCATTCTAGAGTATGACATAGAGATTAAGCCTAATAAACTAATTAAAGGTCAAGGTCTAGCAAAGTTAATGGATGAATCAAATTTCCATGCTCTTGACATTAATTTCTTAGCTGTAGTAGATGAGCAAGGTGAGCAAGTGACTCCAAGCGTGAGAGAGGTATTTCTCAACTCTCCATGGTACGCGGACTTGATATTTGTTTTGCATAATTTACAATCTCCCCCTGGTCTAACCAAAACTAAAGCTAGGTTTTTGAAATTGAAAGCATTAAAATTTTTCATTCTAGAAGGCAATCTGTATTGGAAAGATCCTGGAGGTATTTTGTTAAATTGTCTATTGAAGGATGAATATGACAAAGTACTACAGGATTTTCATGCAGGAGACTGTGGTGGTCATCTAAACTAGAAGGCCACAACCAATAAAATCCTCAAAGATGGATTCTATTGGCCAACTCTATTCGTTGATGTGCATCATAAAGTGACTTCATGTCATCAATGTCAGTTGTTCAAAGGCAAAAGGAAACTTCTTCCCCTACCCCTGAAACCAATCTCTGTTGAGGCCCCTTTCCAGTAATGGGGATTAGACTTCATGAGGGAAATACATCCTCCTTCTTCGGGCCAACACAAGTGGATTCTTACTGCCATGGATTATTTTACAAAATGGATCGAAGTAGTACCAAGCAGGCAAGCCACTGATTCTATCATTATTAAATTTTTTGAAAATAATATCTTGTCCCGTTTTGGATGTCCTAGAAAGATTATAACTAACAATTCAGTTTCTTTTCGATCTAAGAAACTCATAGATTTATGCAAGCAGTATCATATTGGTTTAGGAAATTCCACAGCTTACTACCCTCAGGGAAATGGGCTGGTGGAATCATCAAATAAAACCCTGGTAAACATTATCAAGAAAACTTTTCAAGAAAACAAAAAGAAATGGCATAACAAGTTGGTATTCGCACTATGGGCTGACAGACTGACCACCAAAAGGTCAATCGGTATGTCACCATATCAGATGGTCTATGGCACAGAAGCAGTTTTTCCCACTTCCTTAGGAGTTCTTGTCATGAAATTGCTGCAAGACATGCAAGCCAAGCCAAACGACTCCCAAATAAGGATCAACCAAATGATCCATTTGCAGCAGTCCAGGGAAGAAGTATACAACAAGACTCGGGTAGTCCAAGAAAGCATTAATTTTTTTTTTGACAAAAGAACCAAGGAAGATGATTTCGAGCTAGGAGATTTGGTGTTGAGACGAGATTCCCGAAATTAGGACAAGGGAAAGCATGGAAAATTCGATAGTCTGTGGAAGGGACCATACATGATTCAAGAATTCAGAGGGAATAATGCTTTCTTGCTAAACAACAGTGATGGGACAGATCTGTCAGGAGGACATGTAAATGGAAGAATGCTAAAGCATTATTCACCGCCTCAGTAGGGACCTGAAGTCACATTTTCCATTGTACAAACCATTTTATTTTTTATTGCGAATTTCTGAGTGAATAACTTTGGTCAGATGGTTGAAGCTCGGAGAGAAGGCCCTAAGCCACCGACCACTATTTTCCATTTCTTCGAAAATAAAACCAATCAAGCAACAAAGGCGACTATGGAGAAAGTTTTAGGACATCAGGAATCAAGATTCTTGGCACTTCACAAGGAGAGTACAATCCCCAGGTGGAGTCGTTGTTATAACCCTATAATTTATAGGATCAACTGGTGACTAAAATGTTATCTCTTTAGTGTTTTTGTTTGTCAAATGATTTTTCATTCTACAAATAATTTGAGAAAAAGAAAAAGGAAAAAGGAAAAAGGAAAAAGAAAAAGAAAAGAAAAAGAAAAAGAAAAAGGAAAAAGAAAAAAGAAAAGAAAAAGGAAAAAGAAAGAAAAAGAATAAAAGAGGGCATAAAAGAATTTCAATTAGAGCCCCATGCAATAAGAGTGACTTGGTCCAGACCTTTCAAGCATGGCCAAGTTCTTTTAAATTGATGTTGATAGGAATAGTGAATAAGCTTGGCTTAACTGTTTAATCTTGGCCAAATGATCTAGGTTAGTTAGTGAATAAATCTGGCCAAACTGTCTAATCTTGGTCAGATAGCCATGGGATAGAGTAAGTTCTTAGCCCAACAGTTTAATCTGGGCTAATTGTCATAGGAAGTTGGGGTAGAACATAGGGTAGTTTTCCTTATTTCAATAAAACCATCTCGATGATCAATGTTGGACCATGTTTTGGATGCTTAAAAAGTTGGTTGTCTAACCCCTTGGTGATGTAAACATGTAAAAGCTTGGGAAAAACCCATGATATTCTCTTATCCTAAGTTTTTCAGGGCGCATATGCTTTCGCGCCCACATTTATGCATCGCGCACGTATTAATGGCTCAGATGATCGCGCCTAGATCTACAGTGGACAAATATTTCCAGACAACCCCGACCATTCTACCTGTAATGGTGGGGAGGGGGCGGGGGTGTCCGAAATCGGAGATAATGGATGTGTGCATATGGACGGCCCAAGTTTTGGCACTTAGATCTAAGATCCGTATTAGATTCCAGACCCCCCCATCCATTCTTCCTTTAATGGGGGGGGGGGGGGGTCTGGAATGTGTGTTAAAGAGCGCGCACAGATCTGCGGTCAAAATGAAAGTGTGCAGATCGACGGCTCAAGGTATTTTTCGGACCCCCCGACTGATCTACCTTTAATGGTGGGGGGGGTCCGGAATGGAATCTTACTCTGGCAGGCCCCCTATCTATACGTGGCATGAATCTACTAGTCACAAATCCCACCGCCTCTTTCTATCTGACATACCTCGTCACCTTGTGACGTCATTATCCACCTTTCCATAAGAGTCACATCTTGTAACTTTGTCAGTCCTTCTCCCTCGTTCACCCATGGCAAGTCCCCTCACCATGATTTTTCCCCCAACCGATAATTTCCACATCACTCATTCGTATCCCTTAGTCACTGTCACCTACCATCTCGCGTTCTAAATGACCCGTTGGCCATTTATTACTGGATAACTTATCCGTTAACCAGCTGACCCGTCCCCCATGCCCAATGGATACCCATTTACTCAATACTACCCTCACCACTTCATCTTTTCACCATTTACCCACTCATCACACTAGAGAATTTACCATGTTTTCCTCTCTGTTACAATCAGTCACCCGCATCTACAATCGTCCCCACTAACGTTTTTTATTTGTAGGTATTGTTATGGTAATGGCGCCAAAGTCAAAACGAACAAAAGGAGAGGAAAATCTATTTCTCCCACCTCCTATCAACCTCGACAGGATTCCACTGGCCGACAAAGACTACTTAATTGTAGACACAAAGTGCAACTTCGACTTCACAAACCTTCATTCATGGCTTAAAGAAGTCTTCCTGGACCAGAGTGACGAAATTGGACTCTGGGATTCCAACCTACCCTTGTATCTCTTCCCCCAGATTCACCATTTCCTAGAGTTCGTCTTCAAGTGCTAAGCCCACTATATCCCCGAGCAAAGACCCATCGTATCCTCGTCCAGGGAAATTATTTTCCTCATCATGCTAGAAACCATCGACCAAATGATGAAAATATACCGAGTCGACTCCGCCTCTCCTTTTAACCTTGAGATCATCACAAAGCTATACCAGAAGCTATTGTTTCCTCAAAGAGCTCAAATATTTGAGCTTTTTCTTCCACAGTCCGCTCAACTCCCCACTATAAATCCCCCTTATCCTTCCTCCATGTTCTCAACCAAAGGAAACCAGGTTATCACGTCCCTATGTGCCTTGTTGGGTTATTATTCAGATCAATGGGTAGATGAACCCATTCTGGGATTTTTGTCTATTTTCTCCACCCATGAGAAACCCACAACACAATTCGACTTCAGCACGTTCTTGGTGGACAACATTCACGAGAAATTCATCAATTTTTCCATGGAAGGCATGTTCTGGTACTCTTCAATACTGACATACATGTTTGTTTTCTTCTAAGTGGACAAATTCGCTTTTTCTATGCAGAAGATGGACGGAGATGGCAGACCCTAGGAAGTAACTGCATGGACTTCCCTTCTCAAACATAACTCCACGGAATTCATTTTCAAGCTGTTCATCGATCAGTTCTACCACCCAGTGGTGAGTAAGCTCAGTGGCAGACCCGAACCCAGGATTAATGATGAAGTTCAGAGGATCCTACATCTCTTAGATCATAAAAAGACTGGTGATTGGTACCTGTACCAAAATCACACTGAGATTAGAGTCTATGGGTGCGAGTTGGCCCCATATAAACTGCCCAAATACTTACCTGTTAGAATTTTTTCCCTGGAATACATAAGGCATATGATAGACTCGGATGATATTCATTTTGTGTCTTTAAAGAAGAAGCAACAGCTCAAAATCAAAAGGCAGATTGGGTCTTTCATCTGCAACAGTCGAGGCGTCGGGGAGGAAGCAGACAGGTTGCTAAAGGAAATGAAATTCTTTGTGAGTTTCACATGGCACTATGATCCATGAGGGATTATTTCAGAGATGAGGATAAAAAACAAGAATATCCCGTATGTCCATGAATCTAGGCGTGAGGTAGAAAAAATTGCAAACCAGACAGGATGGGAACCAAATACTTTGGTTGAGATAGAACAACAGGATCTTTCGGTCACTGTATCACAGACGACCACTCCATAGGCTCCAAAGGAGAAAAGGCCTAGGCAGGATCTATCACCTCCTGTCACTGAAGTATCATTAGAAGAATTTTGACTGCATACCAAGAGGCCAAAAACTAGTCTATCTCCTGACCCCGCTAGAGAAAAGGAAATTCCATCCACTACAGTGACAAAGGTTGATCGGTCACTCCTCAATACAAGTGACAAGAAGATTATAACCACAGTGTTACCAAAGAAGCATACAGATACTCCACCAATCAACCAGCCAAGCAAGATAGGATCGAAGCTGAGTATTTTTGAGAAATATGATCTAATCAAGAAAAAGAATCAGACTCTGACTAGCAGCACATACGCCCAATTATGGAAGCAGACATCGATTGCACAACACAAGCTATTATCGGCATTTGACACTGATAAGGGAAGAATTTACATGGCATTCCTCCAAGCACAGGTACCAAACCCAAAGGTAATCACCGATTACAAAAGGGCGACTTTTAAATTCCAGACCAACGATGTGCATCCAGCTGATCAAATGGATCTGCACAGCCAAACTGGAGAAATGGTTTTCTCCACATTGGCACATGCTTCCACTACTTCCTCTAGGTTACAAGTGTCTCTGAACAACGTCCAGACATAGTTAAATTTGGAGAAAATAGCATCCTTTGCCAAGGATAACAGGATCAAGATGTTGGAGGAACTGGTCCTCAAGATCGGGTACGATCCCTCGAATGTGAAAGCAGTCGAGGAGATGATCAAAAAGAAAAATGTCAACATAGAATATTTGAGGAAACAATTGAAGCTACCACCAACAGTAGAATCACAGGCAAAGGAAATAGCAGAGACAGAAGGAGAAAAAGATGAGATGCTTAAGTTAATCATGGAGCAGAATGCACAACTGAAGGAAATGGAAGCTGAGATTGAGAAGTTAGTGAAAGAGAAAGAACAGTTGAAACCCATGGAATTAATTCCATTGAGTGTAGTTCCACTCTCATGAGTGAGAACAACATCACTAGCATAAGTCCCATTGGTGAATCCACTAACGTCTCTAGAAAAGACAGTTGAATTGGCCAAATCTATAGAAGAGATGAATCTGTAGGAGAAAGAGATTAGCAGGCTAAAAAAGGAGATTGAGAACCTTCAGGAACTCAAATATTCCTACCAAACTAGCTACTCCAAGGAAAAACAAGTGTCAGACCAGCTCAAACAAGAGTTACAGCAGCTTCGGAAGTAAACAGTGACAGGCAAAACATTGGTCGAAGTCAAAGAAAGTGTCTGGACAGACATCACCAAGTCTATGAATGAAATATGGACAATGATACAGATTATGTTTGAACAAAATGAATTGGTGCAGAGAAGTAAACAAGCCATCGAGAAGATTAGATCAGAACTAGGAGAGATGCCCACACAAGCTAATGAAATCATCAAATTCTTGAATTCTAAAACCAGAGAGGAGCTGGAAGAGATGAGAATTGAGGATAGAACAGAGACCATCCTTGAGGTCAAAAGAGTCTTGACCAAGAGAGGACTGATGCTACAGCTATAAGAAAAGGTTCAGGCTATGGACCTAGGGGTACAAAGTTTTTTCAGCAAGATTAAGACTCTAGAGAAGAAAGGTCTTCCTGGTCTGAAGGTGATAAATGACAAATTGATGACGCTCCCAAATTACAAAAAGAGATTAGCCGATGTGGCTAAGGATAGTTCAAGGAAGCATCACCGTCAAGGAATTCCTAGATGCACTTCAATTGGACATCAACATACATCATGAGATCAGGTACATCTTCATCACCAAACCTACTTTCGCCAAGTACACAAAAATGGATGAAGTCTATCGAAGGTTACTCAAAGTCAACATTCCCAGTCATCTTCGATGGAAAGAGATTTGTGACCTGATCGAGTAGTCGATGATCTATCCTATTCCAGTCATCTATCCAGTCAGATAAGGTCATGCAGAGGCCTCACCAACAGTTCACCCAGAAAACAACATGCAGTTTCGACACATCATCAAACAGTTTCCTAGATTCTTGTAATTTGTTAAGTTAGTTAAGATAAAAATAGATTTACCACGTCCTGATCTTTAATGACAAGATCGTTTGTAATTTTGGGTTATAAATACTTCACTTTTCGAAGTATTGAGGTTTTATCTTTACGCCCTATGAGCTATCAAATTGTAATATTTTTCAAGAGATCTTTGATTAATACAAAGAATCATTTTTACAGGATTCTTGTGTGTGTTCACTGGTGATGTTTTCCTTTCTAAGTTAAATGTTATTCTCGCTTAGTTATCACACTATTTGCTAAATCTAATCTTTGAAAGTAACGAATGTTGCAGGATTTATCTTTGTTTACCCTATTTCTGACTTTAAAAGATTTCAGTGTTTCATCTTCTGATTTTACGATAAAGAAATTCTTAATTGATTCTTTGTTGTAATTGACATTCTCACCTTTTCTATTATTCCTCATTTATGTTGCTAAAAGAATCTAGTGATTACATTATCTCACCCTATGAAAGGTTTCTTTGTTTTCTAGTTTAGATTTTATTCTCGTGATACAGACCCCAGAGCCCAATGGATGTGTAAACTCTCTCAACCAACCCAACGAAAATTACAACAAACAAAACAAACATATTTTATTTACCTAGCCTAATATTTTAAATTCGAAACATATCTAAATCTTACAGAGAGATCCCTCTCTGAAGCTGGTAGGGATAGATCCCAGCTTCGAAGTGGTTGGATAAAGTTACCTCTCATAGATTTCTTCTTTTCTGACAACCTCTAGGAAATTTACAGAGCGTTAACACTTGGTATGAAGACTGGTATTAAGACCAAATAGATATGAATGAATGATATAAAAATGTGCAAGTGATGCACATGTATGATGTATGGGTATATGTATACTAAAGTCATGATATGAATTCCTGGATAAATGAAATGTAAGGAAAGAATTGTGCTTGCCAAGATTGAATAAATACCATGGATGCATGGCTGACTCTATTTTTAAGAGTCATGATTATTTTGTTTTGAATAATAGCTTGAGGGGGACGTATTCCATATCCTTAGAGAAATATAATATGAAATATTGAAGGAGAAATGATAAAGGGTGCTCAGTTATTATGAGTAGAAGGAAATATGATTTTTCCTTTGAAAATTATATATAAATGATTGTGGACAATCATGAGTGAATTATCTTAAGGAAAATATACTTATGAAACTATAAGGTGTGCCTATAGTAGACACATGTTATGTTGAAACATGTAATTAAGTTCATTGTGCATGAAAGCACAAGGGGATAATGTGCATATGTAACTCAGAATGCATTATAAGAATGCATGTTTATATTCCTTATGGAATATTGGGTAAATATATGAAATGGTAAAGTTGAGTCTGACTCAGGATTAAGACCATTTCAAGAAATGATGGATATGCAAAAAATGAGTTTCATGCTGAGTCAGTTCCAGGTGAAGGAATTGTGTGAGAATTTGTCAGGAGAACAGAATCATAACCTTAATGACTACTGAAAATTCGGTAGTGGGTTGAAAAACTTAGTGGTATAATAATATTGGATTATATTTTAAAATATGATACATGAATGAAAGATATGCAAATGAATGATGGCCAATTTAATTTTATTCAATGAATGTGCAAAATGCAATGACTCATAAGTGAAGTATGAGCTAAAATATTGATGTTGTAGCATGTTGGTATGTCCAGAAAAGGTCAAGATGAACTCAACTGAGACTGATCAAAGAATAGAGAAGACAAATCCCAAGAGGGATAGATTTCAGAAACAAAGAGGAGAAAAGGAGGGATATCTTTCTCCCTTAGCACTTTGATTTTTCTAGCATAATGGTATATTTTAATGTATATCTAGTGAAAATAAATTAGCAAATATGTTTTAATGAATGAGTTTGGTTGAGCCATGATTATGCAAAGGCAATGAGGCCTTGGGAATAGTTTAGTTAAGATGAAAATTTCCAGACTGTATAGAAGGAGTTGGAAAACGGGAAGAGTCCCTTAATTTCTTTCTTGTTGCATAATTTGTTTCTCTAGGATAAGAGAAAATTGAAAGGTTGATATGTGAAAATGTTTAATACATGAGAATGTTGTCAGTTGTAAGATTCTGAAACAACTGAAAGTTTGATTGTGATTGCACCCACAAAACATTGAGAATAATGTGACAAGTGCATACAGATATGCTAGGACATATATGAGAATGTTTTCTAATTTAAATTCTATGGTACATGTATTTTTATTTAACATGACAACTAATATAATTGTGAATGTGATGATGTATGTCATGTGTAGGAAAGATTGGGGGCTATGGGGAAGAGAGTTTACAATGGTGGGAAACCTCAGGTAGAGGAAAATTGCAAGAAGGTTGATGTTGAAAGAATTTTGAAGGGACTTAGGAGTTCCCATGAATCACCATTGATGAGGTAATATCGAAAGGGTTCTGGTAGCTAGAACATGTATAAATATTTCATGCCCATGTGGCATAAGATATGAAGGGGTTGGGTAAGAATCCATTCTAAAACATTTTACTAATTTTAATAATATACATATGATTTTGAGTGGGTGTTGTATTCCATTGTCACCCAACATGGGTGTGATTCAAGAGAAAGAGACCCTAAATCATAGAGGGTAGAACCCCTAGCAGCCAAGGATTGTTAAAATCCTTGCAAGAAATTCATGAACAGATGTATCATGAATGCATATTCCAATCAAGCAGGATTGAAAGTGCTCATAAGCAGCATGTTGATTGATTACTTTGAGAAGATGCATGTTGTAAGAGAGTGGACATATATAGTTTTTCACATCATGGAAGGAGGATCCTCCATTATTCTACCAGATTTATAGAGTAGTAAAGAGGGAATTGGGTGGCCATGAGGATTGGCACCCTGGTTACCCATAAAGAAGGAATGCTTAAATGCATTTATATGAAATTTTGATTTCATAAAATGTATCTTTATTTGAGGTCATGATCAGCTCAAAGAAGGAGGCACGGTCTTGTTGTAATAATGAAAGTGAATAAAGAAACCACACGGTGATAAGTTGGTTGAGACCCAACATAGTAGGGAAAGGTGCCTAAACCTAAAATGTGGTAATTTAAAATGAATGCAAGGGTGCATTGTGTATGAATGTGGCCATTGACATTGGCACATTGGTTAAATTCATATGATGAATCGATTTCAATTTGAAAATGATTGGTATGATGAAATGGTGCATGCATAAGGAATGGTGATTTCCTTTTTGCTTTATGTTATCAAATAAGATAAAAATGATTTAATTACTAGTGTGCACAATTTTGAAATTGTTTGGAAACCATTACAAGTGTGCAATGAAAGTGTACAATTTGTTTGGATGAGTGAAGATGGAATTGCAAGGAGAAGGGTATTAGATATGGTAGTGTTATAAGTACATGAGGAAGACCAATACCTATTGATCCAAACTTTTATGAGAAGGAATATCTCATACTTGTGAATCGGGTTCTGTGTGGAGCAGATCTGTAGATGAAAATGTGGAGTTAAAAATCTGTAGGTAACATATTTGAAATTTGACTGAGATTGATAATGGTATCTCAGCGTTACTGTATGCATGTGATACAGGTGAGATAACAAATCTATATTGAAGGGAAAAATGATGGTTTTCAAGATGAGAAATCATGAAAGGGCTATTGTTGTGACATGAGAACCATGTGATAATCCATGATCGCCATAGAATATGTTGTGTTGTGTTAACACAAGCAGGAGGGACACCTCAATAGAGAAAGACATAGGGACGCCTTGGCTGTAAGATTCAATGAAGTCTCAAAAAATATTCTTGTGTAAGAAATCCTTGGCAAGGTAATATGGATCACCCGAGGGATTGTATAGTAGAGAAGGGGATGCCTGAGCATGGGCCTTGTTCACTGCCCAACTAGCATCTTGTTTTTCATTGTCCCTTGAAATATAAAATCACTTATTATACTCATTGCCTAGTATGTCCATATGTAGCAGATTTTTTGATTTTATTTTGTACAAAGGTGTGACTGTTAATGCCTATCAATTTTGTTTGAATTCTTATCATTTTTGTGAAAATATGTTTGGTTGATTTTTTATCGTTTTCCCTCTTCAATTTCATGATTGTGAATCATGAAATTGAAGTTTCTTTTCATGCAAATCGTTGATCGATTTATTGTGATTGTATCCCTTTACATGAGTTAAATATTAATGTTCTCTTGATTTAACCAATCTAAAGTCTAAATAAGAATATTATTGAAATATATTTAAATGGAAGACCTATGAATTATGTTGAAACAACCTAAGTAAACTCACTTCCTACAAACTAAAATCGATTTTAGAAAATATGAGTTAGATCTAAAAAAACTTATGAACTTGGATGTCGGGGTTGAATTAAAACCTTAATTAAAACTATTGATTAACATGGGTTTCATTTAGAACCTAACCTCTTTAAAAAGTCTCGGCATTACTACTTCTCCACCTACCATTATCATATCAAGACATGAAGTTAGTAATGTTCAATTAATGTGGACTGACCTCTTGGCTCTCATACGAATTATTACCTTGCCTGGTGTTAATGTCCTCAAAATCAAGTTAGTAATTCATGGCAAGTAGTGAGGGTTTCATGGGTTTGTTAGCTTCAAACCTCTCCGTCCTCTGGTCTATTGTAGGTAATCAAAATTTGGAATGGGAGATAATGGTAGAGCATCCTCAAAGCCTCAAGTGCTTGTTTATTGACATGTATGTTCATTCAGCCTCTTTCGTTGTTTATGGGTTTGGTTTGTTGTGGTTCTAGAGTTCTCTCCTTCATGAAAACTATCTCTATGTATTATGGTTTACCTCCTTTGATTTTATGGCTCTCATAGTTAGGATAGAGTTGAATGGACCACAAACCTTGTTGTCCCATGATGACGCGATGGGTAAGCTTGCCCAGGTCTGTTGGTTGGAGTTTATCTAGTCATTCAATGTTTTTAACTTAGCAGTTGCCAGGGATTTTTCCAGGAATTTTGATGGCACTAAAGCCAAAATTGGGGATATTCAGATACAGGTCACAGAGGAATTCATAGCTAAGGAAACAGGTCTTCCTCAGAAAGGAGACAAGTGGTTTAAAAATATGAAGGTAGCCAATATTCCATGGCATTCTTTGTTGATATCCAAAAGGTCGCACTACCATGTAAAAGGTATGTCGTTAGAGTTATTTAACGCATGTTGTTGGCACAGTTTATTGTTGATTACTAAGAAATCCATTACCCATGAAGGGTGTTATGGTTTAGTGTTCCTTTTCCACATACGGTTGTTAATGGTGTTTCAGGGATTTAGCTTGAACTTACCCTTTTACTTTCTTAAAATCCTGAAAAAAATGTCAAAGTTATATCAAAGGCCAAACCCTAACCCGAAGACCATCTTGTTTCACCATGGCCTAATTCACATGTTGGTCAAATTCCATTTGGTTAGCACAAGGAAACGTTGGCAGGGTTTTCTGATAAGAAATGAGTTCTTAACCCCGCAAATTGATCACATCATAAATTTAGCGTAGGGCGATAAAGATCCTACCTCTCCTAAAGCTTCACATAATTCGCCTTAAGATTTATGAATTGAGATTCAGATCCAAAATGACTCTATCTTTTTACCCAATTCTCAAACATAGGTTGTTCCTATGACTATATTGATGTCCAAAATATCTAAGTGTGTACCCAAGAAACCCTTAGAAACCGTCCTTAGTCATTTTAGGAATCAATCATTAAATGTTGATGATCATTCACAACCTGTGAGGCCAACAGACAAGGAGAAGCACAAAGAACATGACAAACGAATTAAGCATTTGCAGGATGTCTATGAAGTTGATTTTAAAAACAAAATAAATGGTTGAATCATGTCTAGAATGATAAGAAACAAACATAAATAGAGGAATGATCATGTTCAAATGATTATAATAGAATATCTAAACTCTGTTGAAACTACAAGTCCAGACTCATTAGAGGATAGTCATCCATAGTATGAATTGTTTCTAATTTTCCCCCATTCCTCCAAAATTGTGAGGGATTCATAGGGATCCGGGCCGATTTAAAGGCTAAGTTGGTAAAAGAAAAGTCCTCAGACTCAGACCACCAAAAATTACTTCTAAATATGGAACCCATGTGTTGTGATGAATGTTTAGCGTGGATCCAGAGGTATTACACATACATCCCTTACTTGCAAATGCACCTTAATCAGGTTATAAATCAAAACAGAGATCTTGAAAGAGAAACTCGGGAATTGAGGTATGAAATACAACGAAATGCTTCTTGGGCAAACAAGAAACCCAGAAAATCGAGAGATATTATCATTAAGAATTCAACTAATATCAATGCCATTATGAGATCAGAGATGTACAAATCCTCTTTTTCCAATGTTTAAATTTGGTAAATAAACCTATGTTTTTTATTTTTATTTGATTTGCTAGTTACACAATTGTTGTTACCTTGTTTTTAGACTAGCTACAAAATCAAAGATTATGTAGCTTGTCTTAAATTGGTTAATGAGATTTTTAATTGGATTTTAATTTTACTTTCAGGTCTCAAAAAATAACGGGAAGATGTTCTATGTGTTGTTGGCTTATTCAATAATCATAAAGTATTTCTTTTTTAAAAGTAGTTTCTATTTCAAACAATGCACAATGTATTTTTGAAAATTGTATAACAAACTTTTATAAGTTGTTGTAAACATTACTGTTATAAACTCAAGTTAGGATTTGGTTTTAAAGATACTCTATTTTTGAATATTTACGTCTATCATGTGGATAAGAGAAGTAAATCATTCTGATGTTTAAATACTCTATGATTTTTTATATCAGAGATGGTAGAAATTTTGGGAGATGGACTACTGAATTTTTTTTGAAGAATATAGAATCATACTTTAACTAAGGCTTTCGTCCTGTAAGTTAAAGAGTTTGTTTTTATTATAATATCTCTGATGATGGTTTATATTCTTCGAAGTAATTGATTATGAATTGGTTTAAATTAGCTTTAGTGTATTTGATCAATGCATAGTTCATTATTATCATCTATTTATTAATTTTTCCAATATTTTATAGTCCATGATTTCAAATTATTAGTTCCAGATGATTGTATTATCTTGGTGCCAATCTTGAACTGTATTGAATTTCTTCGTACAATTTGAGTTTGCACAGATCTATTTAGTCAATGGAAATTTATTTCTTAATGTAAATGGTTATTCATGTCAACACCTGAGATTAATAACATAAAAGTTGTTCTTTCTATAATATGAATGAGACTTGTAATATCAAAGTGAAGCGACTTTCACTTGACATTTTCATAGTCTTAGAATTATAAAAATTGTATGTTGTAGATTTCTCTTAATAGGCAGATTGTAGGAGCAACTTGGCACAGGAAGACACAACTACAGTTTTCTCTTTGAGAGTTGGCCAATTCTAGGTTAGTATTTTTTTCTTCTTTTGCTATTTGATTGTTGAATGTAGATTCACCTTTAAACTTAATACTTTTTTTATCTAAGTCATATTATTATCATCTACATTGACTCTTTTCTTTCTTTCTCTTTTCATAGGTAAAAGTAGATTAGTAATTAATCTTAGATCTTTTTTTACATTTTTCCTGAGATTTGGTTCTCCTTTATAACATTAGTTTTCCAGGGTTTCTCACAAATCTTGCAATTTGTATTTTTGTACACTTTGTATATATTTAGAACATAAATGTACATAGTAGATAATTAGGTAATTTGCTTTATTTTACATTTTAGATTATACCCCTTTACCGTCCAACAAAGCCTTAAAACCCTTCATGGTGAGTCATCCCAAATGGATTAGGTTACTTATACAACCTCGGACCGAGATTTCCCTCACAATTGATGGTGTGTTCAATATGCCCATCAAAAAATGGTGCTAGAAGGAGGGTCAAATGGATGTTAATGTCACAAGGGGGTTGAAAGACACCTCCTAATAATCGCTCTCTAGTTATAACTTGTAGTCACTTAGAATCCACTGTTGTACCTGATACAACCACTACATTTGAAGCCCATCCTATCATTCCTATCAAGCCTGCAACACCGCCTCCTCAAGAAATTGATGTACAAGAGATTATCCGAAATTCTCTTCAATCAATAATAAAAATCCAAGACACATTGTCCACACTTAGACAGTTTGGTGAACAATTACATCGACCTCTTGATTTTTCCAATCAACAGGAAGATACTCTTTCCATTGGTACACTAAATTACACATTTCACGATATCTTGACTAATCAATCGGTAGATATAATTCTAGGTGTTGGGGGATATGGAATTCCTCCTTCACCACCCAACTCTTCTCCACCTCCTTCAAGAGGATAATCCTCTGACGAAGACAGCTCATCTTCTAAACAATCTCAAAATTCAAATAATTCACAGACTTCAACCCAGGTGGCTAATCAGAATAATCTTTCCATGCCTTGGCTTAACCAAGGTGTTGTCGTCGTACCGTGACCCCAACATCCTTTACCTAAGCATCCTAAAAAGTGGTTACCCAATTTTGATCCCGATACTAAATAGTCAAAAGAATATCATACAAAGAAATGTATGTTGGTTGTTAGGCTTAGAAATCTAGAACATGAAGATGCCATATGCAGGTTGTTTCCATATACCTCCAAAGGAAATGCCTCCACGTGGTACTTAGCACAACAACCCCAAACTATTATGTCTTGGGATAGGTTTGAAACCTTTTTCTTAGAAAAATTTTGGGATGACAAATCTCATGAAGTCTTAGTCATGGATTTATCCAATATGAAGATGAATCCCAAATAAAAGGTTAAACACTTTAACCAAATATTTCTTACACTGAAAAACAAGATACCTGCAGATTATATGCCTGCAGAAAATATGATTGTTGCTTATTATGCTAAAGATTTACATCATATCATAACCATGTGGGTTAAAAGGTCAAAAAAGAATACATTATTAGAAGATTTTGAAGAATCAGTTCTCATTGAAAAGGACATGCTCAGCTTGAAGGATAACATGAATCCTGAAACTGAATCAAATTATTCTCCAAGAAGAAGATATAATTTCTTACCAAACCTCCAAATAAGAAATATCAGGAACCCATAGATATGGAAAATTTACAAAAATCCTTTCAAAATTTATCCAACCAAGTTGTAGATCTGAAAAGAGCTACAGAGGAAGGATATTATAGTAAAGGAACTTATCGACCACCTTTTATAAGACCACTTCAAAATACGCCCAATAGGTCAACCTGTAACACCCTGTTTCCCCCAGTCTGTAAATATAACTCTATTGGCCAGGAACTATGGAAAAATCAAAGGTGTGAATGTTTGATTTGATGGACCTTTGTATAAAAGGTCGATGAATGTAAATTGTGTTATTTTAATAGATAATGGATACGTGTTGCATGAATTTTGTGAAGGGAATGTGCTAAGAGAGACCAAAATAGCTAATGAAAAGGTGGTGGAGGGGACCCAAAATGGTTACGTTAACCTCCACTGAACCAGTATTATGCTGGATTTAATTTCTCAAGATCAGAACAACCCTCTGACCCGGAATGAATTTCAGTCAGGCTGGTAGGTGGGAAGACCTCCTTAATTTTTAATGAGGGGATGGGGTAGACCACCCATCTGTAAGGCTTCCGGACCTAACCACAGACTAGGAATTCAAACCACACACAATCTTGTTGAGGAAGGAAAGAAAGGAAGCATGGTGTGGGAAGAGGGGACCTGTGTAGAGTGCAGAGATGAGAGCGAAAAACTCTCGGGTCCAAGGAAGGATTGAAAGTGAAAAATAAGTTTTGATCATAGAGAATAGAGACTGAGTAGGGAGAAGGAGACTAACCTTTGTCCTTAACTATTCATGTATTGGGAGAAGGAGAGTAACCTTCATCCCTAACTTCCATTGAGATGGAAGTAAGAGAGTGAATCTCAAATCATCGTGGCC
>JZKD02S2160270.1:433818-455043 GCA_000966675.3 Picea glauca
ACTAATGCCATTGAAACCTTCTTAGCCTTTCAAACACGGGGGTAATCTAGACACAAAGTCATACTGTTCGACTTGGGCATTAGTTTCGTTCCTAAGACATTGGTTGTCAGGATCTGCTCGGGGGTGGCCAGTGATAAATGAATTGGGAGTGACTGGGCCTATGGTTGGGTGGAAACGAGCACCCCTCTCAGCAGTCACATCATGCCTTATGGTTCTGATAAGTGTTTTTATGCCTTGTTCTTTGAATTGGAAATAATGGAAGCATGCTTATACTTATATGCCTATAATGGTTTCTGTATTGAATTATTAAGTTAAGAATATGTGTTCGTTCCTTAAGAACTTTCACATCTACTTGATTTCCTTATGCTCTAGTTTTATTCCTCGAAAGCACTTTCACAGGGAATTTTCATCATCGTCCTAGAGTCGAGTGAGTACTCCCCTGATTGCAGAGGTTGAACCCCACAATCACTATGAGGACGAAGTCTATTAAGCTCACAAGAGGTAGTGCATGTATGCACTAAATCCTTGCAAAGTAGGTAGAGTACGATACCATCTTAAGTTATAGAGTTGAGGAATGAACGTAAGGGGTGCGCAGAAGAATTCTTTCAAGTGTTACGTATAAGAGAAAGAGAGAAAAAATATTAATCCTTTCAGAGCCACCAAAGCTCATGAAGAATAGTGAGATTCAAGTATCGAAAGGGGATATCCATTCATTTGGAATATGAACGGATGAGATTTGTTTAGGAGGATCCAAGGTCTATCATGACCATTAGATTTTGAAGAAGGAGAGAAGACGTTAAAGCCTCAATTCCTTCAGTCTTCGCAAGTTCGACGAATGTTGGTAATCATCGGGAAGGGGATGGATTCTCTGAAATACGAAACTTGAAGTTGCGATGTGATTTGGACCATATATCTAAGGATCTATCGAGACCCACCTTGACCGTTGGATCTATGAGTTTGGAGTTTGCGCGATGGGTGAATTTCATGTTGGTGTGACTAAAACCCCGAAAGCTGAAGTAGCGATGAAATCTAGACCGTATATCCAAGGATCTATCGGGACCCTCCTTAACTGTCAGATTAGTGAGATCAGAGTCTGCACATCGGTAGAATCGCATGTTGGCGTGACTAAATTTCTGAAACTTGAAGTCACGATGTGATCTGGACCGTAGATCCAAGGATCTATCGGGACCCTCCTTGACCATAAGATTGGCAAGATCGGAGTCCGCACATCAGGAGAATTGCACATTGGCACAACTAAACTTCTGAAACCCAAAGTTGCGATGTGATATGGACCATAGATCCAAGGATCTATCGAAACCCTCCTTGACCATCGGATTGGGGAGATCAGAGTTCATACATCGGGAGAATCGCACGTTAGCGCAACTAAAATTTTGAATCCCGAAGTCGCGATGTGATCTGGACTGTAGATCCAAGGATCTATCGGGACCCTCCTTGACCGTCGAAATGGCGATATCAGAGTCCTCACATCGGGAGAATCGCACGTTGGTGCGACTAAACTTTTGAAACTCGAAGTTGCGATGTGATCTAGACAGTTGGATCAAGGAAGGTCGTGGACCGTCGATCTGACATGAGAATATTAATGCAAGGAGTATGTGGGAACTCAAGATCCCCTAAGGACCAAGCTCAGAAGAGATAATCACTTCTCAGAAGCGCAAATGAAGTCCAAGAGGTGAACTTGTTACAAGTTCATAAGATCTGGAGGGAAAGCGGAAGTTGAGACCCCTATATCAGGGTTCATAGGAGGTAGATCGAAGGTTGAGGCCTTCAGAACATATGAATTCTTCCAAGTCAGGGAATAAATCGAAATCTCGGGAGAAGGAGCGACAATGGTCGTTGGATCGAGCACTGTGAAAGATCTAGGTTGTTGAAATTCACGTCTAGACAATTAGAAGAGTGTGCAAGATAAGATCAGATCTAGACCATTGGATCTGAGAATGTGGATCAAGAACCATTGATCTAGAGGTAAGGCGCACACACCTTAACCATTTAAATACAAACAGGAGAGTGGAATTTGCGAAGTCCCAAGTTCTGGAATCATCGGGACCATCCATCGGAAAAGACACATGGTGAGAGATCATAATTTTGTTGACTCAATAAGTGGGAATGTCAAAGGGTAGAGTCATGAGGACTCGCGAAATCTAAGTTTGTGATTTGATCATAGCCATTGATCAAGGAGAGAGCATGGACCATTGATTTTCCATGGAGAACACAAGATATCGGGAAATCAAGAGTCGGAGGTTCGAAGGAGGAAGTCGTTGAAAAGTCTCGATACACGAAATCACAACGTGCTCGAAGGTCGGCCCCAGGGTTTGGATGGAGGTCATATGGTTGAAGGATAAGGAAGGATCTACATGCGCCATACCCCTGTCGGGATTTCAGAGGTCGGGAGATTCTGGGTGACTCACATGCAAAGACACGACACATGAAATCATGAAATGCCTTTAGGTAAGGCCTGTGTTCACAACCAGTGGTCACGTGGAGGAAGCTTACACCTGGTGCTATTTCACATGGGTGAAGTCTCTCAAATACCCATGGATTGATTTCTTAGAGATTCCAGTAGGGAATCGAGGAGCTTCTTCATCTTGGGAATTTTGAATATCCACTGACCAGGATTAGATACCATGGATGGATGATTCAAATAATTGAGGAAAAATAATTTTTTATTTATTTATGCCCCATCGTGGGTGTCTTACAAATTGGTATTAGAGCATGGTTACAACACTTGGCCTCCTTGGGCTCATGAATGAGTCACGTAAAAAATCTATGTGGAGTACTTTTAAAAGATTGACACTCCATCATCCTTCTTCCTTAAAAAGTCTGGTTAAAAATGTTGTTAAGGGAAAGAATGAAACTTTCTACTGTGTGTGCATTTAAGAAATTGAACCGTGTATTGTTCATGAACTATTAGATTGTTATATAACATTAAGTGTTTTTTAAAACACTTGAGATGTTAGTAAATCAAGGGAAAAATTCAAGACTAAAGGATGGTGACATGTCATGAAGTGGGGGATGGCTTCCACAATAGAGACGAAGAATCTGACGAAAGGAGGGAGATGGAAACCCCTCCAGATCTAGCGGAAACTGTAAGGAGCCTCAGGGCCGAGTTACAGAGTTTCAAGGCTGACAATGAGAGATTGATAAAGGAGAAAGAAAAACAAACATAAATTAACGTAGTATTGCTACAGAGATTATCTGACATACAGAGGCAACTGCAGCATGAACCCTGATGCAGGAGCATCTCAAGCGAGCCAGCGTGGAGATAAAAGACAGCTGGAAAAGTGCCCAGTGCAAATTTTGAAAATGTCTTGAAACATTAATGAAGTCATCAAGTGGAGGCACACTTGTAAAATGTAAATGGACCTTGAGTGATCCGCTCTTGTCCTTAGTAGGTAGAAGGAATTTATGATAGTTAATGCAAGTAGATAGAATTTAATGCGTAGATTAGACAGTTTGGAATGAAAGAGGGAAATGGGATATAGGCACCCTCATTGTGTATTGTAAACGAAGGATACAATGAGATTATGCCAATTGAGAGCATAGAGCATAGAAGAGAAGAAGCAGAGAGTTGTGTAGACAAATTCCATGTACAGAAGTTCTGGATTAATACAAAAAGGATTTGATTCATACTCATGGCGTTCCAATATTCTCTGTGTATGCATTTTTTAATGTTATGCTCATGAATGATTTACTCTTTCTTTCATGCAATTGCATTTATGCTATGTATGAATGATTTCTTGTTGAATGTTTGAAATCTGAGAGGAAGAGTAAGAAATGAGTTTCAATTGTTTCTTTGCCTGAGTGAGTAAAATTCCTGCAAGGAGTGAAATAGAGTTTGTCTGCAAGGAGTGCATCGACAGAAGTCAGAGTTCATCTCTGAAATCTCAAGAGAGACAACAATTGTTCTCATTTTCATAGAAGTGCAGTTAGGCACAGGAGTCGTGCAAGGTGTGTGCAGGCAGAGTAGGGTTTCAGGTTTTTGTAACCTGAATGAAGTATTGAGAGACTGATGTTGCAGGGAGTGCGCAGAGTCAAAAGAGGTAAATCCCTTGGAGTAAATAAGGACTTTGCTGCAAGGAGTGTGTGCAAGAGTTTTCTTCAAGACTCAGAGTTGGAGAAATATTAGAAGGGATAGAGTCTCCACAGTCGTCAAAGGAAGCACAGGAAGTTTGTGCATTGGAACAGTGAGAAGGCATTGCAAGTTTGTGTCGTAGGCAGTTGAATATCGTGGGAAAATCACTTGGTAAAAAGTTGCAGAAGTCCTTGTGAAGGGAAGAGACGGATGGTCAGAATTCTCTATGGAGAATTCACGAAGTCCCGTAAGTTTTTAGATCCCATGAAGGAGCAGGGGAGTTACGGCGAGTATTACCAAAGGTTCAAGCTCAAGAGAGGCAGAGCTATAGATTCAAGCCAACAAACGTCGTTGGATCCACACGTGGATTTTTATTTCGGGGTTTCGTGAGTTGAAGTCCCGAAATATTTGCATCAGGACTTGCAAAATCATGAAGTGCAAAGTCTCGAAAGGCTGAAAGGAGCCTGTGGGCCATAGGAATGACAGTGAAAGAATACACTGAAGAATTCTACAGGCTGAACATCAGGGTAGGTCATTGGGAAAGCGATGATGAAAAAGTTGCCAGGTACATGAATGGCCTGAGATACAACATTCAGGATGAGATGATCATGATGACCATCCGAACAGTGGAAGATGCTTATCAGATGGCTCTAAAAGCTGAAGAGAAGTTGAGCTGAAAGCAAGGTCAAAGAGGGTGAGGCATAAGTCAACCCAAAGGCAAATCAGTTGCCCAGGATAAAAATCAGAAATCTAAGGAGGACTGGAAGAAACCTCAGACTCAAACTGACAGAGGTGGAAGCTCACAGCAAGGGCAATATGTTGAACAGAGAGGGCAGCATACCGGACAGAGAGGAGATTATGTTGATAATAACATTTTTCCTCGTACCAGAGGTAGAGGAAGAGGAAGAGGTGGAGTAATAACATGCTTCACATGTGGAAAGAATGGACACAAGTCTTATGAGTGTCCAGATAAAAAGAAATAAGGAGGTGAGACTCACATCGACGAAGCACAGAGGTGGAACGTTGAGGTAGAATATGATGAAGGCGGAAGATCGTTGATGATGCGAAAATCTCTTTTGACACCAGAGAAAGAGGTGGAGAGTTCAGTCCAAAGAAACAAACTTTTTCGGACTTCTTGCAAAACCAAAGATAGGGTATGCAAGGTCATTGTGGACAGTGGTAGCACAGATAATCTCATTTCAACAGAGATGGTAGAAAAGATGGAGCTGGAGACGATTGATCATCCAAGTCCATACAGAGTTTCATGGCTACAAAAAGGACATCAGGTAACTATCACTAAACAATGTTTAGTTGAATTTAAGATAAGAGGATATAATGATAAGATACTCTATGATGTTATTCCCATGGATGTTTGTCATCTATTGTTGGGTAGACCGTGGCAATATGATAGAAATGTGATTCATGATGGGAGGATGAACACATACACCCTAGAGAAGAATGGGAGAACTCACATGTTGCTTCCAATCAAGGATAAGGAGGTGAAACCTGAAGTAAGCAACACTGTACTTCTCATGAGTGGGAAGGAGCTTCTTACAGAAGTTAAGAAGAAGGAGGAACCACAATTCATTGTGGTCAAGAAGCCAACAATTGTTTTAACCAGCACAAAGGTAGATGATTTACCAGAAGAGGTTCAGGAACTACTGGAAGAGTTTGCTGACATAGTAGTGGATGAACTACCTCGTTCGTTACCACCGATCAGAAGTGTGAGTCATCATATTGATCTCATACTAGGAGCTAGTTTGCCAAACAAAGTTGCGTACATATTGACGCCACATGAGAATGAAGAGGTCAAAAGACAGGTCTAGGATTTGTTGGACAAAGGGTTGGTTAGGGAAATCTTGAGTCCATGTGTTGTTCCGACAGTACTCAACCCAAAGAAATATGGAGGCTGGAGGATGTGTACTGACTCCAAGGTGATTAACAAGATAACCATTAGGTACAGATTCCCATTGCCAAGGATGGATGATCTGATGGATTGCTTGAGTGGAGCAAAATATTTTTCGAAGATTGATTTGAAAAGTGGATATCACCAAATCCGCATGAGAGAAGGTGACGAATGGAAGACAGCATTAAAAACCAATGAAGGGTTGTATGAATGTCTTGTTATGCCATTTGTCTTAACAAATGCGCCAAGTACTTTCATGAGGTTTATGAACGAAGTCCTAAGGGAGTTCATCAGA
Organism: Picea glauca; assembly: GCA_000966675.3. Lineage (NCBI taxonomy): Eukaryota > Viridiplantae > Streptophyta > Pinopsida > Pinales > Pinaceae > Picea > Picea glauca. The sequence goes on from JZKD02S2160270.1 coordinate 440,110, forward strand.
AAATTTGTCATTGTGTATCTGGATGACATATTGATTTTCAGTAAAACAGTGGCAGAGCATCTGAAACATTTGGCTACAGTGATGCAGAGGTTACAGCAGGAGAAGTTGTTGATAAACATGAAGAAATCCTCATTCATGAAGACAGAGCTCATTTATTTGGGGTTTGTTATTTCTGCAGATGAGTTGAGGATGGATCCAGATAAGGTGGAGGTAATTAAGAATTGGCCATCACCGAAGAATACCTTTGAGGTGAGAATTTTTCACGGATTGGCTAGTTTCTACTGAAATTTCATTATAAATTTTAGTGGAATTAGCACACCAATGTTCGATACAGTGAAGAAAAGACACAAGTCTTTTCACTGGATAGAAGAAGCCAAGAAGAGTTTTAATTTGTTAAAAAGGAAGATCATGGAACAACCAATTCCGGTGTTGCCTGATTTCCAAAAGACAGTTCAAGTGAAATGTGATGCAAGTGGATTTGCAATAGGGGCAGTCTTGAATCAAGAAGACAGGTCAATAGCATACTTCATCGAGAAGCTGAATGAAGCGAAAGTGAAATACTCCACTTATGATAAGGAGTTTTATTCTATTATACAGGCATTGAAGAAATGGGGACATTACTTAATTCCTAAAGAGTTTGTCTTATACAGTGACAATCATGCAATGCAATTTGTGACTCAACAGGAGAAGTTGAATCAAATACATGTTAAATGGGTTGAATATATGAAAATTTTCACTTTTGTGATTAAACATATTTCCGGTACTGCTAACAAAGTTCTTGATGCTTTGAGCAGGAAGTGTTTGCTATTGCAGGAGTTCAAAGTCAAAAAATTGGGTTTTGATGATCTCAGGGACATGTACAGGGATGATCTAGATTTTAAAGGGGCGTACGAAGCAGTTGAGAATCCAATTCTTGGAGATAAAATCCAATGGGTAGAATACATGATCCAAGAAGGATTATTGTTTAAAGGTAATCAGCTTTGTATTCCAAAATCCTCCATGAGGGAGAATTTGTTGAAGGAGAAACACAGTGGAGGATTGATCGTACATTTCGGTCATGACAAGACGTTTGCAAAGTTGAATGAGTCATATTTTTGTCCAGGAATGTGAGCAGACGTCAAAAGGTTCGTGGACAGATGCAAAATTTGTCATCATTCGAAAGGAAATAAACAGAATGCAGGGTTTTATCAACCGTTACCCATACCTGAGTAGCCGTGGGATGCAGTCAGCATGGATTTCATATTGGGGTTCCCAAGAACACAAAGAGGGTTTGACTCAATCTTTGTGGTGGTGGATAGATTTTCCAAGATGGCACACTTCATTCCATGTCAGAAGACCAGTGACGCAACTCACATTGCGAATCTATTTTTCAAAGAAGTCATTCAACTTCACGGCTTACCAAGGAGCATAGTTTCGGATCAAGACACTAAGTTCGTAGGATACTTTTGGAGGACCTTATGGAAGAAGCTGGGAACTAACTTTTCATTTAGTTCGGCTTATCATCCTCAGACGGATGGACAAATAGAAGTGGTGTACAGAAGTCTGGGAGATTTGTTGAGAAGCCTGGTGACAGAACACCACAGCCAGTGGGACAACATATTACCACAGGCGAAATTTGCTTATAACGACTCTGTTAATAGAAGCACGGGGCAGAGTCCATTTCAGATTTTCTATGGCATTCAACCGAGAGGAATTTCTGAATTGAGGGATTCAGAATAGACTACGATTAGGAGCGCTAGTGCAGAAGATTTCACAGAGGCGATGAAGGAACTTCACAGCCAGGTGAAGGAGCGACTGCAGAATTCGATCCAGGAATATAAGCATAGAGCAGATCAACACATGAGACAACTTCAATTTGAGGTTGGTGATTTGATTCTGGCACATTTGAGAAAGGAAAGGTTCCCGAGAGGAACATATAATAAACTGAAGATGAAGAAAATCAAACCATGTAAGGTATTGAAGAAATTTGGGGCAAATGCTTATGAGATTGAATTACACGATGGGATCGAAATTTCTCCGATATTAAATATCTCATATTTGTACCCATATAAAGTTGAGGAAACAGGGACAAAAAATAAACAACCAGAGGTCCAGTGGAAAAAACAGATGCCAGTTGCAAAGAAGTCGCAGATGGAGCACATACTGGACAAAAGGGTTAGCAAGAAGACCAAGTGAAATCAATACTTTGAGCATTTGGTCAAATGGAAGGGCCATCCAATTGAAGATGCCAGATGGGAGAACGAAGAAGAGATCCAGAGGCATGGACATACCGTGCACGAGCTCATGGACAGGAGCCCATGAAAATTTTCAGGCAACGGAGTATGATGCAGGAGCATCTCAAGTGAGCCAACGTAGAGATAAAAGACAGTTGGAAAAGTGCCCAGCGCAAATTTTGAAAATGTCTTGAAACATTAATGAAGTCATCAAGTGGAGGCACACTTGTAAAATGTAAACGGACCTTGAGTGATCCTCTCTCGTCCTTAGTAGGTAGAAGGCATTTATGATAGTTAATGCAAGTAGATAGAATTTAATGCATAGATTAGACAGTTTGGAATGAAAGAGGGAAACGGGATATAGACACCCTCATTGTGTATTGTTAAAGAAGGATAGAATGAGATTATGCCAATTGAGAGCATAGAGCATAGAAGAGAAGAAGCAGATATTCGTGTAGATGAATTCCATGTATAGAAGTTATGGATTAATATAAAAAGGCTTTGATTCAGACTCATGGTGTTCCAATATTCTCTGTGTATGCATTTTTGAATGTTATGCTCATGAATGATTTACTCTTTCTGTCATGCAATTTATTTTATGCTATTTATGAATGATTTCTTTTTGAATGTTTGAAATCTGAGAGGAAGAGTAAGAAATGAGTTTCAATTGTTTCTCTGCCCGAGTGAGTAAAATTCCCGCAAGGAGTGTAGTAGAGTTTGTCCACAAGGAGTGCATCGACAGAAGTCAGAGTTCATCTCTGAAAGCTCAGGAGAGACAACAATTGTTCTCATTTTCATAGAAGTGCAGTTAGGAACAGGAGTCATGCAAGGTGTGCATAGGCAGAGTAGGGTTTCAGGTTTTTGTAACTTGAATGAAGTATTGAGAGATTGTTGTTGCAGGGAGTGCGCAGAGTCGAAAGATTTAAATTCCTTGGATTAATTAAGGAATTTGACACAAGAAGTGCGTGCAGGAGTCTTCTTCAAGACTCAGAGTTGGAGAAAGATAAGAAGAAATAGAGTCTCCATAGTCGTCAAAGGAAGCACAGGAAGTTTGTGCATTGGAACAGTGAGAAGGCGTTGCAAGTTTGTGTCGCAGGTAGTTGAGTACCATGGGAAAATCAGTTGGTAAAAAGTTGCAGAAGTCCTTATGAAGGGAAGAGACAGACGGTCAAAATTATCAGAAGTCCCGAAATATTTGCATCAGGACTCACGAAATCATGAAGTGCAAAGTCCCGAAGGGCCGAAAGGAGCATGTGGGCCATAGGAATCGACAGGGTAGACAGGTGGCGCTCTATCGACAAAGAAGTCAATTTCGTGGGGTGAAGTCCTGAAATCTTCGCATCAGGATTCGCGAAATTGCGAAGTCCAAAATCCCGATGGAATGAAGAGCTATTGAAAAGTCAACCTTGCAAGCGCATCGGAGTTTTGGAAATTTGGGTTTCGGGGGTGTAAGAAACAAGGCGCTTGACCACCGGATTTGCGAATTCATGAAGTTCAATCCCCCGAAGTGTAAAGGAGGGAATTACTTGAGATTGTTTGTGGGTGCAGATTTCCCGAAAGGGAAATAGGAGAGCCATTGTCAAGAGATATTTGGGCCAGTGAAGGAGGAAAGATCCTGTATGCGTGGACTTTTGACCTGCGGGTTGGGAAGGTTGCGTCAAACCCGCTACCAGTCATGTGGAACGATGACACAAGAAGAGAGGTCAAAGTCCACCCAAGATCTGAAAACATGACTCCATAAGTGACCCCACTGGGATAAGTTTCGTAAAGAAGGTCCAACCCAGAGGCAAGGGACACACATTGGGAGAGTCCTCTGGAAAGAAAGCTGACAACTCCGAAGGATCTTCTAGTAGTAGGGCCAACTCACATTCTCAAATGAAAGGAAAGAAGAAGAAGCATTCCAAAACCCCTGGTCTTGAAGAGTTCAAGAAAACCAAACCACCCTCTTTCGATGGAGAGATTAAGAAGGGAAAATAGGCGGAAGCTTGGTTGCTTGGTTTAAAGGAGTACTTCAGAGTCCATGACTACTTTGAAAACTTGAATTCTCGAATAACCATCTTCAACCTGAATGAAAAGGATTCCATATGGTGGGAAGACCTTAGGAATGTGAAAGGATTCCATGAGAAGGACTTTTCATGGAAATAGTTTGAGAAATACTTTAGGAAGCAGTATCTTTCAGAAAAATACATGGATGGGAAGAATGAGGAATTCTATGAGCTCATGCTGGGGCAGCTCACCATAGAAGAATTCATCAATAAATTCCTTGATCTATTGAGGTATGTACCCTATATAAAAGATGAAAAGGTAAAAATGTAGTGGTTCATTAGTGGGTTACCTCAGACCTACCGGGACAGGATTGAGTTTGACGAACCAAAGACATTAGAAGAAACTAACCGGAAGGAGAGGCATTGTTATGAACAGTAAGAAACTCTACAATATCCAAGAATCTACCACCATCAACGATGTGGCTAGAAGCATGCCACGAATCTATGTAGCCTTGGAAAATAATCAAGCCAACCACCAAGCTTCAGTAGTGGAGATGGAAGGTATGATCTCCAACCATCTAGTTTCTATTTTAATTGACCCTGGTTCTAATTTGAGTTATATGGCCCCTCAAACTATTGATAAGTGTGAACTAAAACCAGTTAAACATGTTAAGACATGGTTGGTACGACTAGACACTAGGACCAAAAGAAAAGTGGCAGAGGTCATACCAACTTGTCAATTCATCATGTGTGGATTGCCTACCCAAGCGACCCTTAACATACTTCCCCTGGGATCTTATGACTTGTAGATTGGTATGGAATGGTTAGATTCTTATAAAACTAAATTGGACTGTTATCATAAAAATTTAGAATGTGTAAATGAAGACTGGAGGAAAACGACCCTCCAAGGGATTCAGAAGCCTATCTCAGTGAGACAAATATCAGCCCTTCAACTGAAAAAGTATTGCAGAATGGGGTACTCCTTATATGCCATACAGGTATTAGAATCTGTTGAGAATGACAAACCAAACCTAGAGGACCACCCCATATTAATATGATACAAGGATGTGTTCCCAGAATAGGTATCAGCTCTACCTCAAGGAAGGGACATCGAATTCTTGATAGAAATTAGCCCAGGAGAGGTACCATCATCTAGGACGCCATATAGAATGAGCATGCTAGAACTGGTTGAGATCAAGCTACAACTAAAGGAGATGATGGACAAAGGCTACATATGACCTAGTGTATCTCTATGGGGAGCACACATCTTGTTTGTGAAAAATAAATATGGCACACTCTGACTATGCATAGATTATAGAAAATAGAATAAGACAACCATAAAGAAAAAATACCCTTTACCAATAATCGATGACCTGTTCGACCAATTGGGAGGTGCTTGCATCTTCTCAAATATCAACTTAAGGTTTGGATACCACCAAGTCCAGATTAAGGATGAAGACATACACAAAACATCCTTCAAGACGAGGTATGGTCACTATGAATTCATAGTGGTGCCATTTGGGTTAACCAATGCCCACACCACTTTTATGTGCTTGATGAATAATGTACTCAGAAAATTCCTGGACAAATTTGTGTTGGTATTCATTGATGATATCCTAATCTACTCCAAGAACAGGGAGGAGCACGAAGAACATCTTAGACTCATACTTCAATTACTAAGAGAGTATCAGCTCTACGCTAAGTTTAGCAAGTGTGATTTCTTTCAGAAGAAAGTCCATTACTTAGGCCATTTCATTTCTAAGGAAGGGGTGGCAGTGGACCCTAAAAATATTAGATATATTATAGAATGGCATACCCCAAAGGATGTATCAGATATAAGATCCTTCATGGACTTAGCAGGATACTATAGAAGATTCATAAAAGGGTTTTCCAAGATTGGTTGCTCAATCACTGCCCTTCAGAAAAAGTGGATCAAATTCATTTGGACCTCAAAATGTGAAGAAAGATTTCAAGAACTAAAATACCTCCTAACCCATGCACCCATGATGAGAATTGCAGACCCGGATAATGATTTCCTCGTGTGTACAGATGCCTGTAAGGAAGGACTCATAGGAGTCCTTATGCAAGAGGGACGTGTAATTTTCTACACATCCTGGAAATTAAATGAGCATGAGATCAATTATGTGACCCATGACCTAGAGTTGGCTTCCATAGTACATGCTTTAAAAATGCGGAGGCACTACCTCCTGGAAAGGATATTTGTGCTCATGATAGACCATTGTGGGTTGAGGCACCTATTTGATCAACCAAAGATCAATGCTAGGAAATCTAGGTGGATGGCTCTTCTTAGTGAGTTTGATTTCAAAATCAAACACATCAAAGGAAAGGAAAATAGGGTGGTCAATTCCCTTAGCAAAAGTATAAAAACTATTCATTTGGAAGCAGTAAGAACCTGTGAAATGGATTTCAAGGAAAGAGTCAGAAATGCACAAGAGACAGATGCATTCTTCAATACTGTGACCTCATACCTAAGACAAGAGCCTGCATGGCTAAAGTACAAAGGCTACCAAATGCTCAAGGAAGGGTTGCTGACTTACAGAAATAGATTGTATATTATGAACTGTGACAACTTGAAGATGTTCATAATGGATGAATTGCATAAGAGACCACATACTGGTTATTGGTCACCCAGGATATCATAATATCATCACGGCCACTAGGAAACAATTCTATTGGCCTGGGTTGAAGAAATAGATAGTCAGCTATCTAGCTAAGTGCCTAGAATTCCAACAAGTTAAGGAAGAACACCGGCATCCAGCATGATTGTTACAGCCCATACCAATCCCAGAATGGAAATGGGAAACGATATCCATGGATTTCATCACTGGATTACCAAATTCGACCAAGAAAAATGATGCCATCATGGTCATGGTGGAAAAACTGAGTAAGTCTACCCATTCCATCCCTACCAAGTCAACTTGCAAGGCAATAGATATTTCCAACATCTTCATGAAGGATATATTTAGACTGCATGGAATTCCCAAGGAAATTGTATCTAACAACGGAGATACCAAATTTACTTCAAAATTTTGGAAATCCCTAATGGTCGGTTTTGAGACTAAATTTTTGTTTAGCACAACTTATCACCCTCAAACTGATGGATAGACAGAAAGAGTGAACCAAATATTAGAATGCATGCTAAGGATGCATGTAATGCATCAGCCTAAGAAGTGGGAAGACTACCTACCATTGGTAGAGTTTTCCTACAACAATGGTTATCAAGAATCCTTGAATATGAGTCCTTTTAAATCCCTCTACGGTAGATAGTGCAAGATTCCAATCAGTTGGAATAATCCAGTAGACAAAATTACAATCGGACCTGACATGCTGAAAGAGATGGAACAACAAGTGATCCAGATAACGAAAAATTTGAAGATTGCTTAGGATAGATAGAAAAGTTATGTCGACGGGAAAAGAACTCCCTGAGAGTTCAAGACAGGAGACCATGTCTATCTCAGATTTAGGCCCAGGAAGAGTTCCCTAAGAATGGGAGCCTGTGCCAAGTTGGCACCTCAGTATTGTGGACCCTTTTAAGTCTTAGATAGAGTGGGACTTATAGCCTATAGGATAGCACTTCATCCCACAGTAAAGGCACATAATGTTTTCCATGTTTCATTATTGAAGAAATATGTACATGATGTTAATCATATAATTGACTGGTCTATGATCCAGGTGGAACTGGAGGGAGAATTCATGCCAGAACCCCAATGCATACTAGACAGGAAGGAAACCTCACTCAGGAACCAAACCATTAAATAGGTCAAGGTGCAATGGAAGCACTTTGGCCCAGATGAGGCTACGTGGACCTTTGATGGTTTGGTTCCTGAGTGAGGCTATGTGGTCACCTTTGAAGGATATATCTAATGTTTGATTTGATGGACCTTTGTATAAAAGGTCGATGAATGTAAATTATGTTATTTTAATAGATAATGGATACGTGTTGCATGACTGTTGTGAAGGGGATGTTCTAAGAGAGACCACAATGGCTAATGAAAATGTGGTGAAGGGAACCCGGAATGGTTACGTTAAACTCCATTGAACCAGTACTGTGATGGATTTAATTTCTCAAGATCATAACAACCCTCTGACCTGGAATGAATTTTAGTCAGGATGGTAGGTGGGAAGACCTCCTCAAGATTTAATGAGGGTATGGGGAAGACCGCCCATCTGTAAGGCTCCTGGACCTGACCACGGACAAGGAATTCGAACCACATGAATTCTTGTTGAGGAAGGCAAGAGAGGAAGCGTGGTGTGGGAAAAGGTGACCTGCGAAGAGTGCAGAGACGAGAGAGAAAAACTCTCGGGTCCAAGGAAGGATTGTAAGTGAAAAGTAAGTTTTGATCATAGAGAATGGAGATTGAACGAGGAGAAGGAGAGTAACCTTCATCCTTATCTATTCATGTATTGGGAGAAGGAGAGTAACCTTCATCCCTAACTTTCATTGAGTTGGAAGTAAGAGAGTGAATACCAAAGCATCATGGCCTAAGATCGAGAGTGGCCATTGATAAATCCATTGGGAGTGACTGAGCCTATGGTTGGCTAGAAACGAACACCCCTCTCAGCAGTCACATCACGCCTTATGGTTTCGATAAGTTTTTTTATGCCTTGTGCTTTGAATTGGAAATAATGGATGCATGCTTATACTTATATGCCTATAATGGTTTATGTATTGAATGATTAAGTTAAGAATATGCGTTCATTCTGTGAGAAATTTCACATCTTCTTGATTTCCTTATGCACTATTTTTATTCCTCGAAATCACTTTCCTTGGGAATTTTCATCACCGTCCTAAAGTCGAGTGAGTACTCCCCTAATTGTGTAGGTTGAACCCCGCAATCACTGGGAGGGTGAATTATATTAAGCTCAAGATAGATAGTGCATGTATGCATCGAATCCCTACAAGGTGGGCAGAGGTTGAGACCATCTTAATTTATAGAGTTGAGGAATGAATGTAAGGGGTGCACGAAGAATTATTCCAAGTGTTACGTACAAGAGAAAGAGAGAAAAACTCAAGCCTTTCAGAGCCATCAAATATCAGGAAGAATAGTGAGATCCAAGTATCAAAAGGGGATATCCTTTCATTTGGAAGATGAACAGATGAGATCTGTTCAGGACTCAGGAGGATCCAAGGTTTGTCATGACCGTTAGATTTTGAAGAAGAAGAGTAGACGTTAATGCCTCGATTCCTTCAGTCTTCACAAGTTCGATGAATGTTGGTAATCATTAGTAAGGGGATGGATTCTCTGAAATATGAAACCTGAAGTCACAATGTGATCTGGAATGTAGATCTAAGGATCTATTGGGAACCACCTTGACCGTCGGATATGTGATTTCATAGTTCACGCGACAGGAGAATCACGCGTTGGTGTGACTAAACCCCCCAAAACCCAAAGTAGTGATGAAATCTAGACCGTAGATCCAAGGATATATAGAGACCCTCCTTGACCGTCAGATTGGCGAGATTGGAGTCCGCACATTGGGAGAATCTCATGTTTGTGCTACTAAACTTCTAAAACCCAAAGTCGTGATGTGATATGGACCATATATCCAAGGATCTATCGAGACCCTCCTTGACCATCAAATTGGCGAGATCGGAGTCTGCACATTGGGAGAATCGCACCTTGGCATGAATAAACTTATGAAACCTGAAGTTGTGATGCGATCTGGACCATAGATCCAAGGATATATCGGGACCCTCCTTGACCGTCGGATTGGTGAGATCAGAGTCTTCACATTGGGAGAATCGCATGTTGGCGTTACTAAACTTCTCAAACCTGAAGTCATGATATGATCTGGACTGTAGATCCAAGGATCTATTGGGACCCTCTTTGACCGTCAGATTGGCGAGATCAAAGTCCTCACATCAGGAGAATCACGCGTTGGCACGATTAAACTTCTGAAACATGAAGTTGTGATCTGATCTGGACCGTTGGATCAAGGAAGGTCGTGGACTGTCAATTTGACACCAGGCGATTAACGTAAGGAGTATGTGGGAACTCAAGATCCACTAAGGACCAAGCTCATAAGATATAAGTGCTTCTCAAAAGTGCAGATGAGGTCCAAGAGGTGAACTTGTTACAAGTTCATAAGCTCCAGAGGGAAAGAGGAAGTTGAGACCCCTATGTCAAGTTTCACAGGAGGTAGATCGAAGGCCGAGGCCTTCAGAACATTTGAAATATTCCAAGTTAGGAAAGAAAGAGAAATCTCAGGAGGAGGAGTTACATTGGTTGTTGGATCGAGCACCGTGAAAGATATGGGTCGTTTAAATTCACGTCCAGACCATTAGAAGAGTGCGCAGGATAAGATCAAATCTAGACCATTGGATCTGAGCATGTGGATCAACATTCGTTGATATAGAAGTAAGGTGCACGCACCTTAACCATTTGAAGACAAATAAGAGAGTGGAATTTGTGAAGTCCCAAGTTTTGAAATCATTGGGACCGTCCATCGAAAAGGAAACGTGGCGAGAGATCAACATTTCGCTGACTTTGCAGAGTGGGAAGGTCAAAGGGAACAATCTTGAGGACTCGTGAAATTTGAGTTCACAATTTGATCTTAGTCTTCGATCAAGGAGATAATGTGGACTGTTGATTGTCCAGGGAAAATGCGGGATATCGAGAAATTGGGAGTCAAAGGTTCGAAGGAGGAAGTCGTTCAAAAGTCCCGATACGCCAAATTACGACACGCTCAGAGGTGGGCCCCAAGGTTTGGATGGAGGTCATATGGTTGAAGGATAAGGGATGATATAGCATGCACTAGACCCCTGTCGGTATTTCGGAGGTCGCGAGAGTCGGGGTGACTCACATGCAAAGACCCGACATGCAAAATCGGGAAAATCCTTTAGGTAAGGCCTGCGGTCACAGTGAGTGGTTGCGTGGAGGAAGCTTACACCTGGTTCTAGTTCACACAAGTGAAGTCTCGCAAATTCATGTGGATCAATTTCTTAGATATTCCAGTAGGGAACCAAAGAGCTGCTTCAGCTCAGGAATTTTGAAGATCCATTGACCAGGATTAGAGACCATGGATGGAGGATTCGACTAATTGAGGAATTTTGTTTTTTTGTTTGTTTATGCCCCATCGAGGGTTTGTTACACAAACCCAACCGGCTGAAGGTTTGATTTTAGAAGGTTTATACCATGCTATGCAGTCATTATTAACTGGATTTGATAATACTTTTGATGTCCCGTCTGAACAACAAAATGATGTAGAAAATGAGGATGAGGGAATACCTAATGAACAAAATTCATCCCCTCCAACTTTCAGACATTTTTCAAACCAACTTTGAAACCGTACATAATAATCAGCATCCTTATAATACTTGTAGTAAAAAATAGCCTAAGGATCAAAACAAATCTACACTTGATACGAACAAAAATGCAACATCAAAGCAAACGAAAAAAGATGAAACGTCAAAGAGTTTTTCTTTCTCTAATATAGAATACGACCATATTGACGATTTCAACAGGTTAAAATCAAATATTTCAATCTACAAGTTGCTTGAGTTTCCCTACATCCAACGGAAAATGTTACAAAGCATAGCTGAAAACAGTAGCAATAAAAAGAAAGATTCTCTAGACAAAAGAACAGATGAAATTATTAGTAATAAGAAGAAGAATGTTTTAGACAAAAGTGTACCTGAAAACAACAATAAAAAGAAGGATGTTCTGGATAAAATCGTAGTGAATCTGGATAAAATACCAACAAACACAACAGATAAAAATCAACAACCCCCAAATCCTTCTTCCACGCCACGAAAGAGGTCTAATGTGCCACTGTTTCTATTGAAATTTGAAATCTTTAATAGAAATGTGCATAACAGTATGGTAGACTCTGGGGCTTCATCGAATGTGATGCCTTTGTCAGTTTGTCAAAAAATCAATGATGAAATTAAGCCATCTTATATGAAAATCATTCATCTAGATAGAACTAAAGTTACTATGGTTGGAGAGCTTAAAGATGTTTTGATCAGGTTATCATCCAATCTGAAGGTGCATCAGGTGATCGACATTGTAGTAGCAGATATTCCAGAAGTGTATGGTATGTTCCTCAGTGGGGATTGGTATGAACAACTTCATGGTTATTTTTCTACAAATTGGTCTCACTTTTGGTTGCCTCTCAATGGTCAGCCAAACAAACTTAGGTTCAACAGGGAATGTGTTGTTGGGAAAAATACCCTACAGACTAGCAAACTAGGGTCAGACTTGCATGCAGATTTTGACCGTAAAGAAATTATTTTTTAACCTACCACCCAAAATTTAAATCCCTCTTTCATGATACATGCATGGAAAGGAACTACTAACCTTGTTACTAATGTTTGGTGTAGATCCTCCATTGTGCTTCGACCGCTTGCTTGCGCTACTCCTTCCAAAGATAACCTACAATCAAAACGAACAACTATGCATGCATGCTACTCTTCTACTTGAGGGTTAGAAATTAAGCATAAATTAAACAAATCATAGATAAATCATGCATTGGGACGGGAAAAGTATTCTTTTATTATTTGAATAATGAATCAACTTACAATCAAAGTTGAGACCAGCCACCGCTCCTTGATCCTGATCCTAGGCTCCTCCTCTTTTGTCCTCCAACTTCTTTGCGTTAATTCTCCTTTGGCATGAGGAACGGCTAAAGGGTTGGGACAATGGATTCAGCAAATGGGTAGAGTTTCTTCGCTATATTCTTCCTCCTCCAAATGGTACCCCTACCCCTTCTTTTATAGGCTAGAAGGATCTAGGGTTTTGGACGAACTCTCGGCCATGCATGGCCAGGAATTTCAGTTAACTGACCCATAGCTTTTTGTTCCATCGGCAACTTTCCTTTTTTTCATGCTTTGTTAGGTACACGCGGGTTGTAGTGAGCCAGCTAGCATGTACACTCGTGCAGTAATGGGTTAGGGCGCGTGGGCCTTGATACAAGAGGATTTCCAAGGAGTTTGTTCAATAGATGTTTTGGCAATGAAGGGATATGAATTGGCCTGATGCCAGGTAAGCATGTGTGGTGTAATTTAGGGTTATAATAGAATGTTATCTGAAATATATAGTCACAGATCTGAATGATCCAAACAAACCTTTTGTCCTAACTGTGAATGCATTAGAATATCAAGGTATGCATACCTTCTTTGGGAACTTTGTTTATGAAATATATACTTTTTCATACCCTGATCAATAGTCTGAAATATCAGTCTGCACCCAATTAATGGCCCCATATCATGTTGTAAATATTGTAAATAGTTGTGAGAATGATGGAATTTGGTGTTTGTACTTTGATGGGTCTAAATCACGTGAAAGAGTCGATACCAGTTTTTTATCGATAGATCCCAAAGGTAATAATACATTCATTTCTTGTATATTAGAATTCGATTTCACAAATAATACAGCGGAATATGAAGCTCTCTTACAGGGACTCGAGAAATCCATTGACCTTGATGTCCAATGCCTAGTTGTATTCGGTGATTCTGAAATTGTTGTCAAGCAGGTAAAAAATGTCATTCATTGTGTATCTGTTCATCTAAAAAATTACTAGACTTAGGTATGGAACTTGATTAATAAATTTCTCGCCTTTAATATCATTTCTATTCCTAGATCTAGTAATTCTCAAGTAGATTTGTTAGCAAATGTAGCATCATAATTATTGCCTACTAAAGGTTTCTCTCCTAATTCATTTTCTGTGAATTAATATTCAGGTCGTCAATTCTGGATAATATCACTAATTGGTGCATGTTTGACGATGATCAACATATCATAAAATTTTTACATATAGAAGACACTTTCCAAGGTGTTGTAATCGACGAAAACACGCATGATGAAAATCTGCGCGATTTTACGGTAATATTTGATCCACGATCGACTGAAAAATCGTCTGACATGGTAAATTCTATCCCTAATTTTGTCATTAGATTAGAATTTTTTTATGATTTACATGACAAATTTAAGGGAGTAGTTAATTGTAAAATAAATAGTTCCTCCCTGTAATATGAAACTATAAACTTAGGGACACATGATCAGCCTAAGAACATTAATTTGGGCAAAGGGTGTACACGACAAGAAAAAACATCATTTATTAAACTTTTCATAGAATTTAAAGATGTATTCGCTTGGACTTACGATGATCTAAAAACATTCGATCCAAACATAATACAAGATGTAATCCCTATGAAGCCTCAAGCCCAACCATTTCAACAAAAACTAAGAAAGATACACCCAAGGTTAGAGTCCACAGTAAAAAAGGAATTGAATAAGATATTAACTGCTAAGATCATATTTCATGTTCTTCATACCCAATGGGTGTCCAACTTACTCCCAGTAAGGAAGAAGAATGGGGAAATATGACTTTGTGTTTATTTCTACAACTTAAACTAAGCTTCCGATAAGGATAATTACCATGTTCTGCCTATGGAATAGATCTTGCAACAAGTATCTGGTTCTGAAAAACTATCTTTATTGGATGGTTTTCTGGGATACAAACAGGTCCTGATGTCCCCATCAGTTCATCTTAAAACTAAATTTTGAACCCCTGTTAAGAACCAAACATCAATATAGCATAGAAAAACCTCAGGAAAAGTACTCAATGCCTTGAAAAAGAGATAATTTCATATAGTAAACCTCTTCAAGGGGGAAACCTCCTTTTACCCCACTTAAATGTTCAAGTACAAGATGATTCAAAATGAAAATGTCTCCTTGGTATATATAGGAAACTAGGAGGTATAATTACAACTA
>JZKD02S2160271.1:17003-30267 GCA_000966675.3 Picea glauca
TTTGATTCAATGAGGATGCACCCCACTCCTGACCCCTCATATGATTTAGAGCCACCAAAGTACAACGTCCAAATTTGGGGAGGAAAATTTTTTACTTCTTCATGTCTAGCTATTTTTACGATTTCAACCTCCTCACCTGCTGCTCTTGTCGGAGAATCCTGATAGAGGATGATTTCCTCTGTGGGCACTAGTAAGTCTAATTGAAATATCATTTCATAATTTTGTGCATAAGGCATGTCAGACATGTGAGGGGGAAAAGTACTGAAATCAGAATCACAAGAGTAGTTTCCTAATACAGGTAATTCTGTTGACAAGGGTTCATTAGGTGTCTCTAAATCAATGACAGTGTGTTTGAGGTATATTTCTCTATCAATCTTGATCATGTTTTGATTTCCTTTCAATTGAAACTAGAGGTGAGCCAAGTTGGTACTAAAATATACGTTTAATTTCTCATACCAATCTTGGCTAAGAAGCATTCCATAAGCCTTTGGGATGGCTACCACAATTATGTCAATTACTTGAACAAATTTGGGGTGTGTAGAAATTTTGATCATGACATATTTCAGTTCCCCAATTACCTTTACTTGAGTCCTATCTAGTTGTATAACATGTTTATCACTTTTGACTGGGGTTGCGTTCAATTTCTTGCAAAATGACAATGGCATGACATTTGAAGATGGCCCTGAATTAATTAGGAAATTATGTAGATTTATGTTAACGACCTCAAACGTCAATAGGAAAGGAGGAACAAAAGGCCTTCATATTTATTCTAAAGAACAAGAATTCATACTTGGCTTAATTGTTAAGTCTATGGGGGATGGGACGTCACATTGATCAATGCTTGTCATAGGGGTATCTATTAATTTTAAGGCATGTAACAAAAATCCTTTCATTGAGGAATCCTACACATGTCCATGACATACACATTATCTTTCATCTTCTTCAAGTCTTCTACTACATTGTAGTCTAGCTTAGGCATTTCCCATGTGTGTATGTTAGTGGGATTTATTCAAGAAGAAATTGGTGGTTTTGGGTGATCGATCACTTTATTTCCTTGAGATGATTGAGTAGTGGTGTGGTTACTTTGGATAGGTTGACTTTTTCTTCATGTCTGCACAACCAGAATCTCAGCGGGGGTTCCCTGCACCTCATAGGCGTCATTGAAAGGTATCGATTGGTCAGAATCCCATAACAACATGGATGTCTCTTTAGGTGGTTCATGAATTTCTTGATCGGTGAAACTTGTTTCCAAGCCACTAGGTTGTTCGATTAGAGAGCATTCATCTAGAAATCGATTATCTATTAGATTCATAGAATGCACCCATTGGGGGCAGTCCCTTTCTGAATTTTTTTCTTGATGATATGTACAGAAAGAATTGGATGTTATGTTCCCTAATTCAATGTTTAGGTTGGCTTGGGGGGGTTCTATAGCTTTGAAAGGTGGGTTCCTTTTGAAAAATGGTTTATAAGTTATTTGATTTTGGTTTCCTTCCCCAACACTCCTTTTCATATCTATGATCTCGTTGGAAATTGTTTTGATCATCTGCTGTAGGTTTTCTATGTCCCCTCCCTCTTTTTCGATACCTTGTTCTATTTGTTTTCCAGGGGATCTAGTCAACAAAACTCCCCTCTTAGGTGGAGGTTGGGTTTCCTTTTTTATTAGTGATATTTGACCTTCTTTGCATCCTTTCATTTGGAACTCAATCATTTTAGCTTCTTCGAAATTTTCAGCTAGAGTATTCTTGGTGGATCTTTTTACGAACATGGAAATAGAAGTTAGGAGAGAATTAGCATATACTTCAATTTGCAGCTCCGAAGTAGGTTTAGCCTTGGGTTGGATTTTGTTCAAAATGGTGGTGAAAATTTGGTTGAAATCTTTGACCTTTTCTTTTGGACTCATAGTGGAAGAGAAAATTTCAACCATTAAATCTCCTGTAGTAGTTTCTTTAGCAAATTTGCCCAACAAATCCTATTGAAACTTTGTCCAGCTAGTTATGGAACCAACCGGTAGGTTGAAATACCAAGTTCAGGATGAATTTTCAAAATTATAAGGGAACATTATACATACTACATCTTTGTGTTGCACATTCATCAACCTTATGGCTAATATGAACTTATTAATATGGTCTTCAGGCAATCCAGATGTTTTAGGGTCAAATTTGGGAAGTATTTTTTCTGGATGTCTTGGTACGTTATGCATCCATCCTGGAACCACTAAAGAGTCTCTTGCCAACCATGGTTGGTTATCTCAAGGTTGGTATTTCCCTTCTCCATTGTTATCATTATTATCCCCCATGTCTTCTAATTTGAAACTTGAGCGATCTGAGTTGGACCCTTCCTCTTCAGATTCAAAATTGTTAGGTTCAGAGTAGTTACTGGTTGGTGGGGTGACGACTGGTGTTTCGGGTATCAGACCAAGGGGTTGTTCGATCTTCGTGAGAGAAAATTCTATCATTTCTTCTACCATTTGAACGAATACCTGATCAAGGGTGTCAACAACCAGTATTCTTATTTTTTTCTTTAAGGAAGTAAAGGAGCTAAAGGTAACGATCAAATATGTCGGGCATAAGCTCTGGTGATTCTTCTAAACTTGTTTAACTCTTCATGAGGAAGAATGTAAGGTATTTCAGGGTACAGGCATTCTTCCCCTTCATGTTGAGATGAGTCACTCGTAGTGGGAGTATTCTTTGCATCTGGGTTGTCTTGAGAATGACTAGCCATGCATGTGGGTTGTTTTGAATCTATAGGCTTTGCAAAATATATTATTAGAAATGTTGTTAGCCATGCATTCGTTAGTCCCTCCTTATAGCACCAATTCTGTTGAGGGATCTGAGATCTCTTTGACTCAAAAGTAGGAACCAAACCTACTTAAGAGGCCCAATTAGACTCATAAGTGTTTATTGAGTGGTATGGTCCTCCAGATTTGTGATCTGGCCGGATTTATCGATGGGATTTAATAGTGACCGATAGGTATGTCTTTCTGTGAAACCTTTCCTCAGGCTAGGCGGTTCTCTTATTTTTATTTTCTAACATTTGTGGGAAGAAAAAAGGTGGGGGATTAAACTAATAACAAAGGGAAGTTACGATATATTGGAGAAAGTTGGGCTTGGGATAACCTTTATACCTCAACATGCAGTCAATGGGGATCGAGCCTATTTCAAGCTAGCAATAATACCCTTGACTTGTAGACATTCAACATCGTCTGAGATGATGGTTATAGAAATAAAACATGTACGTAACATAAAATGAGTGCAAGAAAAGTAATTTTCAATAATCTACTATCAATCACATATTAACACAATCGATTATATTCATCAATTAGAATAAAAGAAGATAACTTAAACAACAAATAAAACAACTCTTACTCAATACAGTAGAAAATATTCAATTCGAAGATAGAGATAATCCCTCCCCGGGTTCAGTCACATTCACGCCTCAGATGAAAGAAGTGTTCTCAATTAAAATAACTTTCACGGAAATAATTCTCTTACAATCTTAAAAAAAAAGTCTTTCTCTCCAAAACCATCGACCGTTAACACAAGGTCGATTCTCTTATTTATAAAAATAACTAAACTAGAAATAACTATTAAATTTGTGTTAAGTGGAGAAAATGACACGTGGTAAAATTTATCTATCTTTTCTCTTTCATCTTCTTTAGATCATCTCATCATTTTACTGAAGTGGATTGTTCCTCTCATATTCCGACCATTTGCAGAAGAGATCTTTGCATGTCTTTGCATAAGGGAACCTGTGTTGATCCATCAGAGCGGAGAGGACCTCCTTTATCTCAATTGTCCATTCCTTGTACTTGATTATTTTGACACTTACACGTTGTAAGACTGCGAGAGATTTAATCGAAGGCTCCATGAACTTCTTCAATTGGCCTAGGATTATGCTTGAAACCTACGAAATCTTTGTTTCACATACTCGATATTGCTTTGCATGTCGCTTGACTATATCACATAAATCAGTGAAATCCTCTGGTGGGCCAAACTCTGGCAAGTCAATACCTCTCATTTCATGGTTGTTTTTTTCCCAAATTTTCTCACACTCTTCCCATCTCTCTTGCATTTTCCGCTAGGGTTCCTGGACCATGTATACCCAGTGTTCAGTAGCCTTCTGTATTCAAGCGATGTTTTTGTCCATTAGCACTTGGATTCCATGTTCTTATTTATCTCAGCCCTTCTGAACTTCACTAATGTAGTCGATCCATTCCAGGGCTTTATGTGCCTTCTCATACCACCATTGCATGTCTTTGCATAATTCTAGCCCCATAAGGGTATCTTCTTGAAAATCAGCTATTCAGGCAGTGAAGAGGTCCCTCTCCCTTTTGAATTGTACATACATATCTCGAAACTCACTCTTCAAGAGTACCACTGCCTGGGTTGAATTTTTGTAATATTCAGCTTGATTTCATAGGTGATCCAACTCTTTCCTCATGGAATCTACCTCCCTTTCATCCATTTTTTCCTTGTCTAATGTGGCATTGGTAATGTCCATCCCTTCTCTGATTAGCTCAGTCATCCTGGTATTTTCTGTGCCGAATAATGTCTCTTCTATGGTTATGAACAGGGTGCTATCGAGTGTAAGATTCCTTTTCTTGACTGTTCTTTTTATCACAACCTTCCTTTTCCTAACATAAATAATAGCATGTATATCAATGACTTCATCTACTGGTTCAAGAATCTATTGATCCCCCCAGGATAAAGTATTGCTTAGGCTTCCTGCCATATAGAGGTGTTCCGTGGTAGGTTCTATATCTTTTCCAAGGGTGGGAACTTGACCTCCTTCTTCCTCAGTCAGTGGTTTGTGTGGTAATATTGGTGCTAGCACTTGTTCTATTCCATGACTTGGTCTGCTCATATCCCTAGTAGGGGAGCTTCTTGTGTGTCCTAGTGACTCGACCTTTTGCCAGTACTCGTCAATTGACAAATTATTTGTATTATATGGAGAAGTGGGCGGAGGATTAGTATTGGCTTAGAGCTTGGTCATCCGGATACCGATTTCTGGCTGCCCCATTCCTTCTTGTTGTTCTCCTGTATCCATGTCATTCTTAGAGTTGTCATCATGAGGTTGTATTTCCCCCTACGGTTGTGTTTCCAATTGTTTGAGAAATACAGTGTCGGGAGTGGTCCTAGCTTCTAGGTCACCTTCTCAGGGATTTTGGACTAAATCATTAGAGGTTGGAGCAGATGTCTCCCCTGGTTCTTCCTCTTGTATGATTAGCATCGGGGTTATGTGCGAAGCATCTGATCCTTCCTTGTCATTTTATATGGTCTTTAAATCTATGAGGACGGTAGGCATATTTGTCTCGCTTGATGCCTTTTCTTGCATTCGTTGAGTTGTAGTTGTCACCGGTGATCCTACCTAAGATGATATGGGGATAGTGTTTTCTTGGGTGGTAGTCTCTTCCGGTGGAACTATTTTTGAGACATTTAGTTTTGCCTCCTGGCCGTTTGTATCGATTGGGGTAATTCTCAAGGGTCTTACCAAAGGGTTAAGTGGGGGATCTTCCCTCAATCTTTGCATAGCTCTCTCAGATTCTTCCAGTAACAATGTGCCCCTTTTCCATGATTTTGTCACTTCCGCTGCTCTAGTTTCTTCTCTTACCTTAATGTCTTCTTAATATGTGTTCTCTATCATCTCAACCTGTTCATGCATGGTCATTGCTTTAAATTTGGTCATACTAGGGTTATCCCTTCTATGGAGCACTTCCTCCCAGTCTTGGGCTCCCTCAGTGAAGATCTCATCTTCGAAACTGCCATGAGCATATGGCCAATTTGAGGATACCTTCTTCACGTGCTAGAGTACCAAGCCTTTTGGGTCATTTTTGCAAAAATGGCATGTGGGGAACCAATACTCAAGCTAACTCAATCCTTCTTGTTTTTCTTGCGCAGTGTCTTTAACCATATAAAACCCAATATGAAAACCATAAGGTATGAAGGCCCTCATCTTATCCTCACCAGAGAAGAACTATAGCCTTGTAGGATGGTCTGGTAATAAATCTCTCCCAATATCAAACGGTTTGGGACATGAGCGGGGAGTAGGTGTGGTGCATCAATAGCCCTGAACACTCTTATATATGTAAGTGCTTGTTTCTTTGAAATACCAGTGGCCAACTTTGGATATCATATTTTTGGTTGTCACTGAAAGCCTCGGGCATTATTTTCTAAATATAATGAAGTGTATTATGGCTATAAACTCATCACAGATCATGGCGTAAAACCTTTTGTACCTATTCTCCTACAAAATGTTGAAATAAACGTGCACAGGTAAATCAAAAACGTGTTATTTTAAATTCAAACCTGCAAAAGCGTTTCTCTCACATATCATGTCCAACAGGTAAGATGCCATGCAGAAGACTGATGTTTCTCCTTATTTTAGTGTCTAGGCATGTAGGATGTTGATACTCAACTATTTTGAATAATGGCTCCCCAATTGAAACTGCTCCTACAGATCGCTACGGTATGTGCTAAGGGCATCCACGCTTCTGAGAACTTCGAGCAGTCCTTTTCTCCATACATTCGGTAGATCAAGGCCATTAAATATGTATAGGAATCTCTAAGGTTTACCCAATTGTACCATCCATTTTTCCTGTTTGTGAACTTTTTATCTTCTTTCCACCACGAGGCTAGTAACCGACTAGTGTCATGAAGCTCATAAAACCTGACCAAAAAATATGTATTCAGCCTCTCCTCCAGGTCTCTGAGTTTGTAATATTTTTGCACCTCTATTGGAAGAAAAATACCAACACACTCACCCTCCTTAGTGTTGACCATGCACTTCATCGTATCTGCATGGTCAATTATCCATGTCCTATGGTTTCGATGCAGGGAAGAACTGGAGTCCAAAAAGCCACCCTGTGCAGAGACGATCACCTGATATTCGGGAAAACTTGGTCATCCAATACCCTAACATCTAGGTGGTTGTGAGGTGTAACCTCTAGATAATCTTCCTAACTGATATTATTATAAAGGTCACCCCAATGTGGTAGCATTACTTTAGATCTAGTACCTACCTCTATGTCCCCGAATGCTAGAGGTTGGGTAAATTGTTTCTTGGTCGAAGTCCGAATAACTGATTATGTTTTTGAAACAAATTCAAGATCCCTTGCGGTCATTGGTGTTGATCCTTCGTCGATCTCTAGTTATTTCATTTTGGGCATTCATGGTGAGCGCCTGATCGTTGGCTTTTGTGGAGACATTTTCTTGCACATAATGTTATAATGATCTGCACGCCAACTTCCAAAAGCGTTATTCGACACAATCGTAAATGCAAACAACAAAGACAGTGCTTACCTATTCCTTGCAAGAAATAACTTGGGCTTACTGGTAATCGAAGTGATACAGTGTGTTGTATCCTCTTTGATGCTCTCTCTCGCTCCTTCGTCTGCTTGTGAGATCAGTGGTTTGTGAACGGAATACCATTCTTGGGAAAAACCTTGTAAATTTAAAACATACCTACCTTGTCGCATCGAGTCTTAAATTCAGGAGTACAAATGTGACTTGTACAATCTATAATTGAATCTGCACCATTCTTAGGATTAAATGTAATGTAGGCTAGCAGCGCATAAGCTTGTTATTTCACAGTTCATTGACGAATTAAAATTTTTGAATGTTGATCATCATGCGACGTCGTGGCTTGAGGTATCAGTTACATGAAATTATTATTTGAATAACAATCACAGATCTCATCCTTCACTCAGCTAGAGGTGTCCCATCAAGTCACCCGGGCGTTTCATATTTCAAAGGAATTAGTATGATCGGCATCGGGGAGATGTGTGATCAAAATTTATCTCTTTCTCTGGTGGTCTTCAAGTCTCTCTCGAGTGTAAAATTGCACTATGGAAGAGTGAACAACTTGGATTAAGAAGGTCCTTTAAATGGACGACACTGATCTGACAGCATCGTCGGCATTGGTGGAGAAAGGTTCGATTCTAACCATATCGTTTGGCGTCCTAGCATCTGTCGGTAGTCAATGAGTGCATAAATGTCGACAGTTTGTCTTTGACATTGCTTCGTTGGTATTCTTAGGAAAAAGTACCGATGTCGACCCAAACTGCCATATAGTGCTAATGTGGAAGTGTTGACATGGAGGTACGGATATGATATGTTGGCATGGACACGCTGATGTAACATAAGGAATATCAAGAGATGATGTGGGAGATAATCAAGCAATGCAGACCATTTACATGGAAAAACATGTGACGGTTGATTTGACCTCCTCGACCTGAGAAGCATTTTTTTCGACATCAATAACTTTCCTTAGACATATGTTTCGGGCTACCACACCCTTTCTCCCTTTTCGTCGACGTCGATGATGTATCAATGATCGATGATTGTTGTTTTTTATGTGGGAAAATTGTCTTTTGGATTTCGCTGATGCCAACGATACATCAACAATTTTTAAAGAATTGTTTCGTAGACCAGAACCGTTGATTGGAACACAACTCTTTTTTTTTTCTTTTTTATAAAACAAATTTAAAGTTGTGTGCACTTAGTCTTTATGCCATGTTTACTTAGGGAAAAAAGGTCAATTTGTCACCAAAATTCAAGCCAAACAGAATTTGATCAATGATAAAACACAACAACAGAAAAAACCATCCATCCCAACAAAACTGACTCTATTAAGAAATGAAAAAGTGGTACCCAAAAGAAAATTTTCTCAAAGTATTTTAGGGTGTGTTGAGTGCTCAACAGGGTGTGAGGACCATAGGTGTTTGAGAGGAAGCCTTAGGTTTGAGAGCCAATATCAGTGAAGCTCATCATGAGAATCCTTGGAAGGGTGGAGAGTGGCTCCAAGCTCCACTTATCGGGCCCCCATAAAATTGACAGTCCACCATAAGCACCCTCTGAGTCCATCACCTCAACTTCACAACCTCTCCAAATTTTCTTTGCAATTTTGATCATTGCCTCCTTATCACATTTCATTTCCTGGATCAGAACTACCTCTGCTTTTTCCTGCATAACTCGTTTTTTGACCATTATGTGTTTAGATGGGGAATTCATACCACACACATTCCATGATATGAGATTCATTATATTACTTATGTTGGGTTTGGAAATATCTTTCCAGGAGGCCTACCATTTGACTGGAATCCACCAGGTGGGCTCCCATTTCTTCAATTACTTGTCTATATGGTTTTCTTCCCCTCTTTTTTTCCTCACTAGGGATTTTTTTAAGAATATTCATGGGATTTTTTTACCCTGAAGCTCCCTGAAGTTCTTTCTAATATCCCTTATCTCATGATCCTTTCCATCCTGAGAATCTGCTTGAAGATTGGAAGGTTGATCTGTATTTCTCTCCTTTATTTCTTGTTCTCCTTGGTCTTTCTTTTTGGACTTGGTATTTTGTTCCACCTCTTCCATGTACATTTCGTGATAGTCTTGGGTTTGACCTACTTGATATGAGTATTGATCCTCATGGTCCTGCATCTCTAGCTCCCTTTATTTTGGCTCCACTTATTTATCTTTTGGATCTTTAATGTTTTGTTTGTCGGTGGTTCCCGATCTCTATATTTCCTTTTTCTGCGACTCTTGACATTTTTTCTCTTCATATTCTAGGTTGTTCACGTCCAAGGTTTTAAACCTATTTATTTTATTGCTTTCTTCCCTGGTCGGTTGGTTGCCCTGTCTTTGCCCCACCTTGTGTTTTCCTTGATTTTTGGTGAATCTTTCCGCATTTGTTCCTTCTTGACGTTTAGTGTCATTTTTCTTTACATTTGCGGGGAAATATTGAAACAGATGCCCATGGACATGGAATTCAATGCCTCTGAATGAAATATGTTCATAGTCCATTGTTTGGTTCCATTCATTGTTCCGGTTGACATTGTTACTGCCTCCGGGAGGGATCCTGCCACGTTCATGTAGACGTAGATCCGTGCATATGAGGTATATTTAGTAATCTTTGTAAGCTCAGAAATTTTGATGAAAGTTCCCAAGGTATTTCCTATGCCTTTCAATGTCTCGTATTCTCGTAATTCTTGAGGCAACAAGTATAGTCTTATCTAGACCAGGGTTTCCATGAATTCTTGTTTCTCTGGGGGAAATCTCTTTTTTCAATAGCACAGGTGGAGGCCTATGAAATTGAAGAAGTGCATATCTTCTTCAAACACCTTGCCCCTGTCCTCCAAGTTAGAGAAAACGGTTGTGAAAAATCATTTGGATCCTAGCTTTAGGTCCACCTGACCCTTGACCTTCCATCTAGAGCTCACTAAACCCATGAGAGATTTTTCTGAAGGTCAGATCCCATGAATTTATCTATTAAAGAATGCTATTTCATGTTTTGTATGTAGTTTCCTATACTATGAGAAGTGACCTCATACTTGGGGTTTTCCTTTGTGGATGCATGGAAGTCATTCACTTTGGTTTTGTCAGCTCCGAATTTTTTCTGCATTGTATTCATGTCTTTGTTTCCATTTCCTACACCCTCTATCTTCGTATCCTTCGTTTGTGTCATCGCTTTTCCCAGAACTGTGTCCTTGAATGTTAGAGATTCTCTCTGTCCTCAGTCCCTGGGCAGACCAGAGGGATTTGACTTGTATGCCTCCTCCCAAGCCTGTGATTCCATACTCATACCCTTTTCCTTTACTCTTCCCCTACACTTGCAACCCTAACCAACTGACCTGAACTGCTAACCCTCTTTGCTCTCCATCCTCTCCCCCTCAACCCGTGTTGTGTGAGAATTCATCATTAATCTCCAATCAAATAACATTTGTTAGTCATACTTAATATATATATATATATATATATATTTATTTATTTATTTATTTATTTATTTTTATGATGACGGTGGTGGTGGTGGTGGTTGTTAATCTCCACTAAAACCAAATTTGGTCTATCAATCCTAAAAAATGTAGGAAGTACTCGATTTTCTTTAGGATTTTATTTTTGTACTCGAAATGTTTTAAGAGAAGCATTCCTAAATCACCATAGTTTTGATGAGTTGAAATGTGACAAAGGTTGGTATTGTAACAAATATTTTGAAATTGTGATTTAATGTGGGTGTAAGTAGGACATTCTAAGAGAAAGTGGTTTTCAACTTCAACCCTCTTAGTGTCATAAAGATGACAAATTATTTCARCCCACAACATTTTATGAATTATCTAACYTGTTATTTGATTATGGAGGTCGTGAGARTTTGTTCTTATTTTARCAATGTTGATTTTCTTCTTTACGCCACTAAAAACATAGAGATACTTTTGATCTTCTAGATTGGTTGATCACCTCATAATATCTTAATTTTCTTTTATCTTATAATACCACGGTTTCTCCTTAAATTTAGATGAATATTATTTTTAATATTACCATTATTTTGTAAAGTGACCTCTTCCTTGATTCCCCAATAATTTAGCCAATACTTGACATCTTTATGCCAACCCTACTTGAGCCATAGGTTTTTTTTACTGGAGTTTGCAGCAATCTTAGAAAGCCTTTTGCCTTCCATGTTGTTCATCATGTTCTTGTACATTAGATATATATTTTTATCCTTGTTTAA
Source organism: Picea glauca (assembly GCA_000966675.3). Lineage (NCBI taxonomy): Eukaryota > Viridiplantae > Streptophyta > Pinopsida > Pinales > Pinaceae > Picea > Picea glauca. The sequence goes on from JZKD02S2160271.1 coordinate 28,500, forward strand.
TTTATGTACTAACAATCATATATATATAATCATGGATGATTTTAGGGGCTAAATTTCGCTCATGGGCTAATTTTCCATGGTTTTTCCAAAAACGAGATTCGCTATTTTAAAAATGATTCGCCCAAATTCTATAGGATAAAATTATTTTACCTTAAAAATCGCCAAAATTTTATAAAAACTATATAAAATCCTTAGAAATTTGAATATTTTTACAAAAATATTACCAAACATTTATAGTTGGCATATGAAGGATTAGTAAGATTCGCCAAGGTTTCTACAATTTAAAATAAATTTCCATCCTTAAAATCATCCCTATATATAATTGATGTGATCTTCGACTATGATACTTTGTTGCTAGAAATTTTACCATATTTTAAGATGATTGAAATTGTCCAACTCATTTCATTTTAAATAAAAACAATCTTCTTAAAATAGATTTTGGTAAAAAACATAATTATATATTATCCAAAACTTTGACTTATTGAATCACTCCTTTTAAGATTTGAATTATGCGATGAAGAAGTGGAAAAAAACATATAAATAATAAATGGCAACTAGATGTTTAACTCCACCAGCTCTACATTTCTCCAATATATATAGTTGTGAGGTGATGCAATGCATGTCTCTAAGATGCAAAAGAATAAAATATAATAGAAATTCATTTCCTTCCAATCCCATCGCTCACTTCAGATTGGGCTACTTGATCACGTATTGATACAAATGACATAGTTTCATAAAAATTTGATAAATATCTGGTTGGTCCAAAAAAGAAGAAGAGAAAAAATACCATTTTGAAAACTACTTTAACAAAAATGAATGATGAAATCTTATGTGCTTTTTTTTCTCAAATCCTTAGCTTGCATGTTTCTTTGAATATCTAGAAACCCATGATATGGTTATACCTACTCACCTAAATGGACCCGACTTTGAAATCCATGAAATTGTAAAATGATGGTGGAGAATGATGGTTATTTTTGTTAGGATATTTAGACACTTAGAATTTAGTTAAGATATACTTGGTCTAATGTGTCGTTAGGTAAAAGTGTGTTTCTTTAGTATGCATTTGTAGTTAGGAAATTCGACGGTCACGATATGTTCCCAACATAGAGTGATTTGACAACTCATATTCTCCTCAATCTTAACGGTCATTGATATGTGGCTTGGCACCCGATTGTTCCATGATCTCTATTTAAAGAGAATGGAGGGTCATTTACCAATGATCGATTGTGAGAAACTCTCTTGTAAAATCTCTCTGTAATGTTTTTCTTATGCATTAATAAACTGCTCCAAGTGGCCATGTTGGATGGGGTCGTGGATGTTTCCCCATAGGGATTTTAACACGTCAAAACATCGGTGTGTTGATATTTGATCTCATTATGTGAGTGGCTACTGAAAGTATTTGTTCTATGTTGGACTACCTATGTTGTCAAACATGGTATCAGAGCCTATTTGAATACCCGCTCTTGTTGTAGATCGAGATCGTGAAGCTGAGTTTCCTCATCTTCATTTTCTGTCACTTCCATACATTTCTGGGCTGAGAGGACTATTTCATTTCTTCCATAGCACGCGTTTCATTTAGGAACATCTTTTGTTTCACTTGAAAATGTTTTGTTTTCCCAAGATACAGCCATTACAGTCAGATACAAAGTGAAACCGCCCCCTTCAAGGTACAAATAAAATTTTATATTCCTATATTTGAAGATTATATAGACGCAGATGTTGTAGACAAGTGGTTGAATCTACTAGAAGGGTATTTTTCTGTCCATAT
>JZKD02S2160283.1:32862-43239 GCA_000966675.3 Picea glauca
AATGAAGACTAAATAGAGAATAACAATAGAGAAGAAACATGGAGAAGAACCCCTAAACAACCCACAAGAGGTGTTTATATATTTACTTGCAAATCAAAAACCACATGGAATTCCCTAAGAAGATCATGTAATCGATTTTCTCAATTAAAAAAATCATGGGTAAATAAAATATAATAAAAATACTTAACCCCTTAAGCCCCTTCTATCCTGGAATCATAGCCCCCTATAACTCTTGTCCTTGTCTGTCTAACAACCAACAATTTCTTTTATTATTGATAATAATCAAAACATTACATTTCCTTGCTACTCCGACCCCTTTTAATTGTTTAGGCACTTTGTTCTTTCATCAAATAAAAAAAATACATTATTTAATATGGGACTCAAAATGGGGGTATTACATTCCCCTCCCCCTTATTTTGGCACTGTCCTCAGTGCATACACATAACTGAAAATCATAATTTAAAAAATATTCAAAAAGTCACGGGTATTCTAGCCGCATGACATATTCATCTGCCCAAGTAGCATCTTCATGACCGTAGCATTTCCAATGAACTTTTACCATCTCTATAACTTGATCCCGAAGAATTTTGACTTTTTTGTCCAATATGCCCACTAACTGGACTTGAAAGCCTCCCTCTGGCTCCACCTGAATCAAATTTCAATCAATAACATGGTTAGGATCATGTACATACTTTTTTAGCAAAATGACATGAAATACATTATGCACATTCATCGAAGCAAGCAATGCAAGAATGTATGCAACTGACCCTATTCTTTCCAATATCTCAAATGGACCATAGAATCTGGTTGCTAGCTTTGTACAACTACCTAGCTTCAATGAGCTCTTCTTGGGATTCACTTTCAAAAGCACATGCTCCCCTGCTTTATATTCTCTGGTTGTCATATTCTTATCTGCATAACTCTTCTATCTATATTGTGCTTCCTTCAAATTCTACTTAATTCTAACCATCTAGTCTTCCATATTCTTGAGCAATTCTGGCCCAAGTACCACTCTATCAGTTGGGTTATCCTAGCTCGCTAGAGTATTTCATTTCCTACCATACAAAACTTCAAATGGGATCATATTCAGTGAAGCTTGATACCCATTATTATAGGAAAATACAACCAAGTGAAAGTAATATTCCCACTTAGATGGCTTATCCATCACATGCATTCTCAACATGTCTTCAATTACTTGGTTGACTCTCTTTGTCTGCCCATCTGACAATGGATCGTATGTTGTGCTAAAGTTCATATTTGTACCAAATCCTTTAAACAATCTCCTCTATAAATTTGAAGCAAACATTGCATCTCTATATGAAACGATTGTCTTAGGTATTACATGCAACCTAGAAATCTCCCTCATGTATGCCTAAGTCACATATTGTGTTGTGTTTTTGTTCAGAGGAATTTTTCACCTATGTCGTCCATTCTTCAAAATCCCTTGACTTTTCTAGTCAACCTTCCCCTATGTCAAGTACATCTCAGAATCAAGACTATCTTTGACTTATACTTATGTTGGTATGGAGGGCACCCATTCATTTCCTATCGACGGGTTAAGCTCTTATCAACTATGACAAATTGCTCTGYGAGTTTGACCTAGAGTCTCACCCTAGGCCTATTTACATCATTGATAGGTGACCTTGTGCTCAACAAATAAAATTCCATCATTGTTCGTTGACTGAGTGGTTTCCCTTGTTTTCAATGAAAAGAACAGTATTCACACATTGGGATGCATGCAATACCTTGGATTCCATTTGTCCCCATTGGTGGTTTCCTCACCTTTGTCAACAATTTTCATTGTTGGTTGTTATTCAAAGGGTTTTCTTTGTGTGTTATTTACATATAGTGCATGCGAGAGACGTACTTCGTGTTGGTCCTTCCAATATTTTTTTTGAGTCCTTCCAAATCCTTGGCCTTCTGCTACTCCTTGTGTTGGAAGATGGGGGGTGCCTTAATTCCCTCCCTTCAATGGATTTCTTCCTATATAATTCAGCACATCTTAAGTCTGGGATAAGGATCTACAGTCCTTATTAGTACCTTGGGATTGAAACCATCAATGGTAGGTTCCCTCACTATTGGCAATGGGAATTCATCAATGTCCCTTGATTGATAGATTCTATCAGGAGTTCAACATCATAACCTTTATTCAGACTTGTTAAATTGTACTAGGTTTATTGATGACCATTATCATTATTGGTGGGTTGTCTCACATTTCTTAATGGTATACATCAATGATCGGTAATATAACAATGTCTCACTAAGTTCGACTTCAACTCCTCAATTCGCATAGTGTATACTCCTACCAGAACGATTGATTTTAATACCTTGGGAACGTAGTAGCATCACCCTATTTATGTTGTTGCCTAAGTTAAAATTGGATAGTACCACTCCTCACATCGATACCCATGAAGGATTATTTTTCATCTCTTGCCTCCAAATATCCTTCACTTGTTTTGAGACATAAATCCATTGTGCATCTTTCTCATAGATATGATCTCTTATTGAGATGGATCCACTATGTATCTCTCTCGTGGGCATGATCACCACTTTCTAGATATACATTTTACATGGACTCATAGTTACTTGATTGGAGGCCATTATTATCATCACACTTGAGCATGGGTATGCCCACCTTGGGGATTGAGTATTCTAACTTGTTTATCTGTTTGGTTGTTTTGCTTACATTCGATTTAGGTAACCTTCACCCTGACACACTACTCTTTTGAATACTTATAATGTATTTCAACCATCAATTTTTCTTCTGACCTCACACTTTAGGGGGCATCTATTATACTTTCAATTTCTACCTTTGAAGCATTCAAAATATTATTTGTCTAATCCTTATCCTATTTACAGACTATTATTCCCCATACCTCCTTGAGATCTTTCAAAAAACATTTTTTAGGAAGATGTACGTGCCCTCATAGTTATAGTAAATCACGTACACATGGGCCAATGAAGGGACATTCATGTACATGTCAAAAAATGCTTAATAAAATATAAGTATGCTTAATTAATGACGAGTTATGGGTTTGGTTATTTTCCTAACTCCTTTTACCTGTATTCAATCATCTCTAACCAACTAGAGACCGCATAAAATGATCATTTGTCCGAGGAGAAAGGTAATGACAACACAATAATAAAACCTCTATTTGTCTAACCACACCAAGTCTATAAACCCTTATGCATCCATGTTGTTACTAGTTTGACCTGGAAACCCTTATTTCCAACCTATCTTCTTATTACCAACTTATCTTGCCAAGAGTTTCCCTTTCTACTCTCTTTGGGCCTATGGTAGATCAGAAGTCAATACCATCTTGTATAACAGGAGCAAGGGTGGAGGAACCTAGGATCTCTCTCGACAGGGAAGCATTATATAGGTCGGGTATAAAGATGTAACCACCTTAACTAAATAAAAATAGAAACTTTTTCCTTCGAAATATGTTGTATTTGTAATGTTTTGGTTGCAATCTTTTTACATATGTTTTGTAGAATACTAGTTGATGAAATTTTATTGATATATTTCATTAGAATAATATACTTTTATTAGTATAACTACATCTTTGTATAGTCTTGCATCTTTAAGGTTCCTATAGGTCTCATAGAAGTTGTTAGAAAAGAGTGAAGAAACTACAACAATCGAGAACGAAATCAACCAAAGGACTCTGGGTGAGTCAATCTTTCTTTTCATCAAATAGTTAGTTATTTATTTTGAAATCAATTATTATATCTTTGTTTCATGTTCTTTTTGTGAATTTGTCCTTATATGATCATTTGTATGATGCAATAAAACCCGCTACTTTAGGGGATTTTCCCCGAATGCAAGTAGATATCCTTTTCCTCTATCTTTAGAGGTTGTCTATCCAACATGAATACATCCACGTTAGGATTCCAATAATCTATCAACACCTACTATAATATTTTTTGAGTCCCCATACCTCCTGTTTCAAAGAATTGCCTCGTTCCACAAGTTCAAATGGCTTCCATTTTCTCTAGATAATCCATGACTTGATTTTCTACATCTTCATGTTCTCTTTCATGCCAAACAATAGACATCCTATCATTTTACATCATTGGGAAGCACTAGAATTGTTTTTTCACTTTTCTCATCCTTATACTCACTTGTCATTGGAAACAGGCGCGTATATATGTCGCATGTTGTAATTACGAGCACATATATATGCACCCTGTGCCAAATCAGGGCACATATGTGCTTCCCTTGCTTGAAAACATGAATGAAAATGGTGAATTATGAACTAAAACAAGAAAACAATTGGATGAAATTGAAGAGGAGGGAAAGATCTCTTTCTTTGTCCTAACGATGCCCAATTATATTGCTCACATCTCTCGCAGTTGTCCAATGAAATTCAAGTTTTTTTTTTCACCAAAATTCACTAGTTGGGTAAATTTGCAAATAAGATGGAAAATGTAAATTATTTTTACTATTTAATATAAATTTTACCCACTTGCTATAGTTTTTTTCTCTTATTGGTCATATTTGTTCCTAATGGACTGAGACCTAAACATGGATGAAGTGTTTTTACGAAGTTTTTTCAGGTTAGATGTGGAACAATAGTCATTTTTACCCCGCTTAATAATTCTAGTCGATGCTTGACTCTTGGAAGGTAACATTTTCACTTGTTGGAATATAGGATAGGGAATTTTCCATCTTGCATATTCAATGGGATTTATACAACTACCTTAGGGTTGATCCCACTCACTTGCGACACAAACTTTTTCTGTTGAATATAAGTGTCATCTTGGTTTTGGTATATCCTAGTATTCATGGGTTCCCTAGATATTTTTTTTTTTTTCCTTTTTGTGCCCATGCTGATGTATTTTGATATGCTCGAGAGCCCTATTTGGTCCCTCCATGAAATTTCATTGAAATATCATTTTTCTTTTCAATATATTTTCTTCCTATTTCTCGGAGGGATCCCACATTTTTGTGTTAAGTTTTAGAGCCATTTCATCTTTACCACTAGCGCTTTTGATCCTAATGTCAGCTTCAGCTTCTTGTTGTTTATCCTCTTCCTTATGCATTCTCATTAGCTTCACTTTGTAATCTTTTCCTTTGTGATTTGACACATGTATCCCTGGAGGAAACATTCCCTCGAGTGGCCATATCCTACACACATTTCCTTGCATTGAGCATATGCATGTTCCTTTCACTTGGAACTAGTTTTATTTCCTATGACAGTTGTTTCCTCCATTGTACTAGAGCATTCTTTTATTCATTTGTTTTCTTTCCAATATGAAATATACAAAAAAATCAAATAACATAAAAGAGGATGGGAAAGAGTCTTCTCTTCATTATTTTGGCAGCAGTCAAGTCACCCTTGAGCAAAGAACAATTTTTGAGTCTATGTCTCAATAGATTGGGTGTATCATGGCCTTAGGAAACTAAACCATTTACACATATTTTTTACTCCTCCAACTAGTTATTCTTCCACTCACTATGCAGAGTTCATTGATGCCTCCCGTGTCACAAATTTATGTTGTAATTCATCCTCGAGTCTATGCTACCCAAGTAAATATTGTGTCATGCTTTTTTTCATGGGAAGTTTCAACCTATGTTAGCCACTCCTTAGAATTGTTGAATTTTCATGTCAACCTTCTCGTTGTCAAATATTTCTCAAAATCAACAAGAATCTTTGTCCTATACTCATGCTGGTATGGAAGGTACTCATTGACTTCCTACTGGTGGGTCAAATATTATCGACTATGACACATTGCTCTAAGAGTTTGACCTAGAGTCACACCCTAGCCTTATTTACATCATTGATAAGTAACCTTTTGCTCAGCATATGACACTTCATCATTTGTCACTAACTGAGTGGTTTCCCTTGTTTTTGACAGCAAGAAAATTATTCAGTACACATTAGGATTCGTGTAGTACCTTGGATTCCATTTGACACCATTTGTGGTATACTCGAATTTGTAGTGGTTTTCAATATTGGCCACTACTTGGAGGGTCTCTTTCGTGCACTATTCCATCCGGTGCATGCAAGAGATGTAGTCACTTGTGTTCCTTTCAATATTTCATCTGATTTCTTCGAAATCTTTGGAATTCTATTGTTCCTTGTATTGGATGATGGGGGATTCTCTAATTACCTCCTTCCAATGCATATCTTCCTATTGACTTCATATCATGTTGATATGGATAGGGATATAGAGTATTTTTAGTACCTTGGGGCTTGCAGTCATCAGTGGAAAGTTCCCTCGTTATTTACAATGGGAATACATCAATGTCCCTTTATCAATAGATTCTACAAGTGTTCGAAATTTTCTCATTTATTCTAACTTGCTAGAATGTACTAGGTACCTTGACACCCATTATCATTATCGGTGGGTTGTCTCGTGTTTGTTAACGGTATACATCAATGACTAGTAATCAAATAATGTCTCACTATGTTCGATTTCAACACATCTATTTACATGGTGTGCACTTGGACCATCAATGGTTTGATTTGAAGATCTTGGGTCTATAGTAGATCTTAGTTTCCCTTTTGCTACTCTAAAATCATAAAAAAACCATTTTTTGACATATATGTTCCCTATCAACTATACAAATCCCAGGTACATATTCATGTTGCTCCATTACACAACACGTACATGTCTTTTTGGCTCAAAAAAATAATAAAGTACATATTTATCGGTAGGGTTTACAAATTCCTCGGAATTCAGACCCACTATTTCCCATTTACAATTGTTTACAACTAGTACAACCACTTTCAGAGAGTATAAAAAGAGCCTAAGGCTATAGGAGAAAAGATCATACCTTGAAGCATCATTATGCTAGTCAATTCCAGTCAGAGTCTGCAAACCCGTATCCCAAGTTAGTGATCAGTCCCTTTAGTCATGTAAACCCTTGTTTCCAGTAGTATTCACTCCTTTTTATCTTTTCATAGAGGAGCCATATTCGTTTCTTGGACTCCCTTGAGTGAAGAACAAGGACATGCAATTGATTTTCATTGGCTCAGTGGAGGAACGTGGATGTTGGTTTCAAAGCAACTCTTTCAATAGACATAGGTTGTAGCAATCTTATTTTATGTTGATCATTTAATAAAGAGATATCTTTCCCATCTATTTGTATGTTTTGTAGCAAGATTTTCTCATTTGGATATTCAATGATCTAGAATACTAATTTATTGGATTTAAATTTTTATATTTTAAAAGTTAGGTATTCCTATAACCACCTCTATTGTAGCTATATTTCCTCATATGTACAGGTAATTGGAGAAATTATTGGAGCATTGGAGAAAAGATTCAAATCTGGGATCAACATCAATCGTAAGATGCATGCTTCTCTTCATTCTTCTAATCAAGATTTAGTCAGTTAGTTACATTTTTTTAACTTCCTTTTTGGGATTGAAATTTCTCTTTAAGGTCATTAATATGTTGTGGCTCTGACCCAAAGTTATAGGAGAAATCTCTTTGTAATAATGGTTTCTTTGCATTTGTGTCCCTCTGCCTCTGCGATTACAATTTTTTACACACTAGGTTTTTCATTTGCTTTTGGATTTCAATATTACAAAGTTATATTTTAATTAGTTTTCAATGTGTTTTATATACCTTATCTTGTGTGTCATCCTAGGGTCACTTCTTTTGCAAGGAAAGTTTATGAAGAACATCTATGGCACTGTGTGTGATATTAAACGTTGTTTCCTCCATTGCCAATGGGAGAACACATATAGAATGGTTTTGATACTTTTCTACAATATCTAAGGGTTAATGAACAATTTAGCAGTGTTTGGCTTGAGAAACAACCAAACATTCCATTATAGTGATAGATATGAAATCCATTAATCGCGTTGTAGCACACACTCATTTGACTGACTCCATTATGCTCCATTCCCCTTCTATAAGTTGAAATATCTTTCTCATATGATGCTCCGAAAAAAGAGAGAGTATAGATTAAGAGAACCTAAAGCCACTACTTGTGTTTTGGAATTCTACTCTACAATACTTGCTACATATGTAAACTTTTGCATTAATTTATGTAGGAATGTACTTATATGCTATACAAACCTTTATGTAATATTTCAACAAACAAAGTCCATCTAGTTTTTGAGCTTTTAATATCTTGTTTGGTAAAAGGTATATGATTTAGGTCTTGGACATGACTTGAGGAGGTTTATCATGGTCTCCCAACTCCACTTCCTTGCACACCTCTTCTAGAAGACACAATATATTTCTCATATGATGCGCATTGAAAATTATAAAAAAATATGATGCACATTGAAAATTATAAAAAAATTGGAAATTAAGATAGCCCAAATCCATTCCATGTGTTCTTCCATGATACTTTACAATACCCAATGCATATGTACCCTTCTACATTGATTTATGTAGTAATGTACTTATGCTATACAAACCTTTCCATATTATTCCAACAAACATAAGCCATCTACTTTATGGGTTTGATATCTTGATTTGTGAAAGGGTATATGATTTAGGTCGTAGACGTGAGTTGAAGGGTTCTCATGGTTGTGTATCAAACCTTTGCATTTTTCTCTTGTTTTATATTGAACACAACTTGTTATATGTGTGTGTGTGTGTGTGTGTGTGTATTGCTTTATTGTCTTGTCCATGATAAGTATTATTCATCAATTCCCCAATGTTTAATGAGTGTATTTAGACACCACTTGTTCTTTCTCAAACAATGGTGTTATTGTTAGTATTTAACATGCCCCATATGTTTCAACACAATATCAAATTTATGGTCAAAAAGTTGACAATAAAAAATATCCATTGATGTTGGGATCTAGATATAGTAGAAAATAGATCAAACATATACTAAGCAAGGGACAAGGGTATTTTACACTAAAGAATCCTTCTAAGGGGAAATTCCATTCAGTCAAACCATTCCCATTTATATTTTCACTATAGATTAGGTCTCTTGTTATAACAATAGGTGACCATAACAACTATGTTATAATTAGATGTTCATTTCAACTATACCCATAAGTATTTTCAATAATATCTCTATGAACTATTGTGTTAGGGTCCTACCTTAACCCCATTAACTAGATACATAGGTTGTTATTTGTTGAGGATATCTCTATTAAATAAGGCCTTATAGTACATATTGTGTGAAACTAACAATTGTGAGAAGGATTAATAGAAGGTTCCACCTATTAGAAAGTTCCTAGGAGGTTAGATAGAAACTATATAATAAAGTAAAAGAAAAGTAATAAAATGTCTTTGTGAAGAATATGGATGAGTGAAATCTAATGATGATATATCATGACGCGTTAGTGGCAATGCAAACCTGGAAAAACAACAATCTGTTAACTTGGAGGTATTATTAAAGGTACTTTTACAATGAATTTGAATATGGTGTAAGAAGATGAAACGAAGTAAATTAAATTATCTTTCCTAATATACAACATTTATTCATAGACATTGTGAATAACTAGGTCAAATTTGATTTTTTCTAATAGTGGTATCTTATTTTTCCAACAAAATATAAGGTATATGTTTTCGTTCGTGTAGGTGTTGAGTATCTTAACGATGAAATTTTGTTCCAAAAACTTGTATACTTGTAGAGAACCCATTGTTATTGTGTTGTTTATTTTTTGGAAATTTTTAATAATAATTTTATATATTTTTTAAATTATCAAAGTCAACATATGCCTAAAATTACAACGTATTTTGTTCATGCAGGATAAAAGGGTCTTAACATGATACAAAAAAAAAAAAATAGATCGTAGGTATCGGTCTCCTCTGGTGCCACATATAACTCATTTTAGAAATTGTTATGTCGAGAAACAATTATAGCAGAAATAAGAGAGGTATGTATTCTAGGATTTCAATATATGTCAAGAAACAAAATAGATTAAAAATAGTAAACATTATTAAATTTGTTTTTAAATGTATATTTGGAATTTGCACAACCAACATTATATGTTTCTGTATTTTTGTAAATAATTGAATTGTGTAGCCTATTCAAAAATAACGTCAAAGCCAAATATATGAAGAAGAATTCATAAAAATGGAGGTTTTTATGTATTTGCAGACTGAACCACTAGGTTTGTTATCTTAAACCTAAATCCAAGGTAACCAACTCAGCAAACACATACGCTAGAGTTGTGAGTCCCACCCTAAAAACACGTGGGCATTATTAGCAACAGGAGCATGCATGCTTTCTTGTTACAACAAAAAACAATCTCTCTCTCTCTCTCTCTCTACCCCTCTCTCCCTCCCTTCCTATATTTTCATCTCTTTCAGTCTGACCTCACTCTCCCTATCCCTAACTCACTCTCTCCCCCCACCCCTCTCTCTTACCCCTCTTACCCTCTCTCATTGTGTCTCTCTTCTCTTCCCCATTATTTCCCCTCTAATCTATTTCTACCCCACTCACTCTCTTCA
>JZKD02S2160316.1:31067-43236 GCA_000966675.3 Picea glauca
ATATAATTAAATATATATTATTAAAAATGTATTATTAAAAATTAAAATTAAATTAAATTAAAAATAAATAAAAATATATTTCATAATTAAATATATTTTTAAATCTAAAATAATAAGAAAAAAACACGTCAAGGTGAATATATTCACGAACATATATAATTAAATATAAGAGTGAACAAAAAAATGACCTTTGAATATCCATAATCATTAAACTGCCAATAGTATTGTCCAATACCATTAGTAATTAGTATATGGTAAAGAAAGTATTGTCTATGCTCACACATATTTAAAGGGAAAGTAAAAGATGAACCATATGCACCTCTCATATATATATATATATATATACTAATGATTAAAGTTTTGGTCCAAATGATATTTCATTATTTGAAATTGTTGCATATAACGTTTTATAAAGGAAAGGTACATGTTAATAATTCAAATTTTCCTTTTTTGGTCCAAACCATGGTGCGTTACATTGAAATGGTTGCATACAATGTTCTCTCTGTCTAGTGAAGGAGAACAAGCATGCAAATCTGAGATATTTTATGTCGTTACACCATCATCACTTGCGTACAAAACGATAAAATTTATTCGTCGTGCATGAATGTTAAGGCGAAGAGATATATTTTAAAATTTGAAATAGATTGTTCCATCAATCAACTTGTGGGCTACTTCGTGAAATCTGCATTCAATTTTTTAGTGTACTTTGCCTGCACTATGTTTAAAGAACATGAAAAAATTATTGGTTCTCGCATCTGGACAGAAAACTTTATTGACACGAGTTTGTGAATAAGAAGGCATGGTTGTGCTTATAGATTATAAAATTCCACACATCAAATATGCATACAAACTTTGGGCTTTACATATTAAATTTAAAATATAACATGGGGGTGATGATTGCGATCTTTAAATATCCATAATAATTAAAGCATAATCATTAAGATGGCCCTTCTTTGCCTATACATAATCATTAAGCATTTATTGCCAAATATATTTTTTAAACCTACAAAAAGTCGACAATATACACTCCATAGTGATATATTCATATATATATATATAATTAAGAATATCCTAAGAAGGCAAGATTGTGGAGCGGGGCTTAGAGATTATGATCGTATAAGCATTAAACTTTGCGCTTTACATATTAAAATATGGGGTTGATGATTGACTTGTCACCGACGAAAGGTACGAAACTTCCACGACGATGATTACAAAATCAACCACAACTATCAAGAGTGACCGGGATTTTGATTATGTAGACTAAACATGCAACAAAATGGTCGTATCCCGCTTACTTTACCCGAATAATTATTTTAGTTTTTCATCGATTTTCTCTATATCAAATAAAGTGAGTAATAAACTCTTTTCTACATTAACACTTTGAATCCAACGACCCACAAAGTGTGTAGAACATTAAATGCTTTGCAGTAAGATGTTTATTATTTCCCACTAATTAAGGATTTTTCAAACACTAATTCCTAAAAACGTTTATGTAAAGGTTGAAATCTCGAAGAAGTTGTCACAAAGAGTAGGGATTGAGTGAGAATTCATTAGTCATTATGGCACTGCCTTTCCATCCCAATGAAGGATAAATCTAAGGGTGACAATGCAAAGGGACATTCACCTTATCCCGAAGTCTATTCTATATAGAACATGAATGAATACGTCCTTATCAACTATTTTATTAGAGTTATAAAAAAGCTTTTAGGATACTCGTTTATCAGTTACTTTATTAGAGTTATAAAAAACCTCTTATGACAATGGTTGAATGTGTTGAGAGACATTTTCTACAAGTGAGTGTGAGAGATGTATAATTATTTCCATGGTCAACATGGAATTGACACATGGCATTTATCATACCACATATTTTTCATACCACATGGAGGTGGTGCAAAGGCATGTGGGGTTGGCTGGAAAGGCACTCTCCACAAATCTTTCTCAGAATGAGACAACTCAACCATGACTTTGAGGCCCTTGAGCTACTTACAGTTCATGTGGCTCTGTTTTTAGGCTTAGATATTCTCTGGTTTGGGAAGTGGGCCTTCAGATCTATCTTAGACTATTTATGCTCGAAGGATTTAGTCTTGGGGGTGTAGAATCTAGTGTTAAGTTGTTGGGATTGTTTTCTTAAGGGAAGTCATTGTCTGGTAGTGGCAACTGCTCTGGCCATTTATTTTAATGTTTTTGTTGATATCTAGTATAGATGTGTCCTCATCTTGTTATTTCTAAGTGCGACTGGAAGCTTGTGGGCCCTTTTGACCCCCTGGTGTTGGGTCTTCCCTTTTGGATTTCTAGGTATTGGTTGCTCAGGTGGCAGGGCAATAGGGTTGTTGGTGCTCCTAATAGTCCCTCCTCCTTGAACATGTTTCTTGCAATGGCTGACAAAAAAGATTGGGATGTTTCAGATTTATGTAAAAACGGAGCTAAGTGTAGGAGGTCACATAAACCTACAGTCCAAAGGAGGGCCTCACAAAGAGCATATGACATAGAGGCTGAGAGAGTCGCCCAACAAGCTAAGAAAATTTATGACAAACACATTCCATTGAAAACAAAAAAATCAATGGACAATATAGTTGACACAGTGAAACTCAAAAGCAGGGAGACCCCAACGTAGATGATACAAAAAGAATTCCAAGATTGGGTTGAAGAAAAATGGTTTTACTAGATCTATGGACACCAAATTCTTTAGGGTGATGGAGTTCTATTGGCTTGCTAAAATGTTGGTGGTTTTGTCAATGGATGAGAAAGAGGACAAGAAAATGGATACCTTGGACAGAATCAGAAGGCCTGAATCCTAGTTCACAATCTTGTGTCGAGTGGCCTTTGGTGTCAACTTCAAGGTACAGGATTGGGACCCCAACAACAATGATGAATTGATCAATGTCATAGGCACCTCAACCTCTCAAGGCACAAGTATAGATCCAATGACCATTGACGAACACAAGAATGTGGATGAGGAGAAGAAGCATGGACCTCTAGATGTCACAGGGCCTTCTAGGCCACCCCAACCCTAGTAAGAAAGATCTTTTTATGGTTTTTATGTTATCAACGAGGCATAATATTTCTGACTATCTAGTTTTCAGTTCTCTTTTGAGAATTAGTTGATGTTTGGACTACCTATGGGATTAAAACTCTGATAAGGACAAATCTCAGAGCTCTAGTTTCCTTTTTGGCAGAGCTATGACAATTTATGGTTGTAATATATATATATATATGTGTGTGTGTGTGTGTGTAAAAAATGCAAAAAATATCAAATTGGAAAAAAAAAATTAGCAAATTTTGTAAAAAAAATAATTTTAAAACTATAGAAAAAATTTTGTTTTAAAAAAAAATTGAAAAAAAATAAAAAAAATAATAATTAAATTTTATAAAAATTAAATTAAAAAAAAAATTGATCTTTTTTGGAAAAAAATGGAAATTAAAAAAGTAATAATAATAAAGAAAAAAAGCATTCCCATGCCCCCTCGCCCATCCATCCATCCATCCACCCACCCACCAACCCCCCACTCTACCCACACCCTTCCTCCCTTCCATCCCCCCACAGCTCCCCCACTCCCTACAAATCTCTACCACCCACATTGTCCTTCGTGCCACCCCACATGCCAACACCCAACTTGTAACGGTGGGTATCTCCACATCTCCCCCACTCCTTACACATCCCTCCCACTCACATTGTCTTATGTGCCACCCCACAGGTCAATCACTGGTCTGTAGTGGTGGGTGTGTAAACATGTCACTGGAAGCTAGGCACTAGCTTGTCGTGCGGAACTGAACACAACGTAGGTGGGAGGGAAGTGTAGGGAGTGGGGAACCCATGTGGGGCTGTGATCTAGGTGGATATTGGTTGCCACCCACCTATTCCAACGGGCTCCTCTTTTCAGTTTATAATGCAACACATTCTTCTGTACTTCTTTGTAATTGTGGGTTCTACACTTTCAGGGTTGTCTGAATCCCTACACATATTCTAGGTGGATACTGGTGGCCTCCCACCTAATCCAAATGGCTTATTTTGTATGTTTTCATGTCAACACATCTTGTTGTACTTCCAGGACCGTTTTGGGGCCCTAAACAATGTTTTTTTGGCTCGCCACAGTCAAACTGTAGACAAAGTTAGATTTTGATGGCATAATGCATAGTTCTCGAAAAGACATTTCCAACGAGATATCACGCACCTGAAACGAAGATCGTATGAAAAAGTTACGACCTCGGGAAGTTAATGTACTAACTTACCCAAACGGGGCCCACATGACTTTTGGCATTTCGTCTCCTAGGGTTAGGTTTTTGGATGTCTAGGATTTTGACATTTATGTTTATCATAAAAATGCCTTTAGAGCCTCATTGAAATGTTCCTCTTGTGAATGAGCGTAGCCGTCACATATCTTCTCAGAGATAAAGCTGCCACCATTCTAGCAAGTCTTGCACTCTGTATTTTTGCAGTCTCTTTACAATTCTTTCATTAATTGAAATCAAGTATTGTTGTATTTCTCTATTTCTGGAAATTTTCATGAGTATTTCATTGTAATATCTATGTTTTCATTTCGTTCCGAAAATAATACGGATCAGTGGTATCAGAGCAGGATGCTCTTGATTGTTTTTTAGCGCATGTCCTCAACGAGGTCCGAGTATAGCTAGTTGGGTCTCAAATTTGTCTTTCTTGAGGACAATCACTCTCGCATGCCCAAGAAACCCTCTATGGTGGCAGAAAAGAAAAACGACGGAGCAAAAGATTTTATTATCCTGTTGCTTGAGCAAGCTCTCGCGCGACAGAGGGACGAAATGATGGATAATTTTGCACACATCCTTCAACGCCTGTTGATAGCAACATGTGCATCTTGATCAAGTGACCATTTTGGAGGAACCTCTCCCTTCAAGGTACAAGTTAATTTTGATATTCCCATATTTGAAGGTCAGATAGATGCGGATCCCCTAGAAAAATGGTTAAATCTATTAGATGGTTATTTCTTTGTTCAAAAAAAATTCGACAAGGAAAATATCACCTTTGCACTCCTCAAGGCTCTCCCCCATGTCAAACATTGGTGGGAAACTTACTGGGAGAAAAGTTCCACAGAGGAATCTGGAATATATGGGGTCGAGCCCACTTGGGGATTTTTTTTGGATGCGGTCAAAGAGTAGTACTATCATGTTGATARCTATGAAGACCAGTACATGAGATGGACCACAYTGCGGCAAGAGAAGAGCCAAACAGTGTTGGAGTTCACAAATACTTTCCATACCTTGTGCACCAAGTTGGGTGTAAAAGACTCTAAGTGGCATATGGCTCTAAAATAYCGTGGGGATCTACRTAACATCCAAAYCGAAATGGATTTCCTAAACATCTCATCATTGGGAGCTGCCTATCGATATGCTATCAAAATCGAGCAAAAATTYAGGCACCAAAACAAATGGGAATTCGGGTCTGCAAATMTACAACAAYTAAAGMACGGTAAAGACGACCCTAACCAACAATCTCTAGACAACCATTCCAAGACACAGGACAAAAGGGRTAAAGTAAATACAAATAATGACACTGGGAAGTGGTGTGACTTCCACAAAATCCCCTGKCACAACACCRATGAATTTCRATCGAAGCAATCATTGGTGGCCAAGGTCAAAGACACGAAGCCAAACCCTGATTCAGAATCCGATCCGGAAAATATTGAAAACAGATAGATCATCRACGCARACCCCACTACAACTATCAAGAACACAACAATTCGTCTAGAAGAACCAATAGATCCTGAAGAGGGGGAGCACCTCTTCCATTCACATATGTGGGTGAAGGGGACCCCATTGCATTTCATTATTGATAACAAAATCCAGAAGAACCTCATCTCAGATAAGTTCATCAAACAGTTGGGGTTGTCGACAACACCACACCCGCAACCATACAACATTAGGTGGCTTCACCAGGGACGAGATCTTTTCATTAGCCAGCAATGTCGCATGTCCTATGGCATCCATCCCTTCAAGGATGAGGTAGTCTGTGATATTTCCCCTCTTGATGTTTGTGATGTGGTTTTGAGCCAACCATATATGTGGAAACATCATGTTGTCTATGAGTCTAGACCTCGTAGTGTCATTGTTACATTGGGAGGTCATCTATACAGGATACCAGAGGTAGTTCCAACTATTGCTCCACCAAAAAAACACTGCAAGGTAATCTCTCATACTGCAAAATTCATCCTCTTCACAGTCTGTTCATGTAACGGAAATCGAGCACACATAGAAACCAAGATAACTTGAATAAGGTTATCCATCTTTATTCAATCAATGAAATAAGAGAGCAAGTAGCTTTCTTATATAAGTTACAATCAAGTAGAGTCAAACCACTTTATGAATGTGGGATAAAGTGAAAATATAACCTAAAAGCAAATATCTAACCTAAAAGACAATAAATTAACCTAAAGTCACTTTGACTTTATTAATGCCTAAGTCTAATTTCTAATTGACCATTATAAACTAATATTTAATTTAACACCCTCCCTTAATGGTCAATCTACTCACTACACCTAGTTTCTTTCGAAATTTTACATGCTTTTCAGGACCCAAAAACTTGGTGAAAATGTCTACAGTTTGATCCTCTGTAGGACAATATTGTAGCTCAATAGTTCCATCTTCTACAAGCTGTCTGATGAAGTGACAATGTGTATCAACATGTTTGGTACACTCATGGAAGACTGGATTCTTGGCAAGTTTCATTACCCTTTGATTGTCATAGAAAAAGGGTGTAGGCTCTCTCTGTCACATCTGCATATCTGATAACATCCTCCTGAGCCAAACTGCCTCGCATGCACCTTTCAATGCTCCTCGATACTCTGCTTCTGTCGATGAAAGGGCGACTGCATGTTTCTTGCTGGTCCATGTGACTGCACCCGTGCCAAGGCTGAAGACATATCTAGAATTGGATTTTCTATCATCAATAGAACCTGCCCAATCTAAATCTGTATACCCACACAACCTCGAGTCTTTGCTCCTATTGTACAGAATACCAAAGTCAAGTGTCCCTTTCACATATCTCAGCACTCGCTTCGCTATTGTCTAATGCTCTACTTTCGACACTGTCATAAATCTAGAAATGAAGCTCACAACAAAACTCAGATCAGGTCTAGTGGTTGTAAGATATATCAAGCTGCCCACTAGTTGTCTGTATAGTGACTCACTAACTTCCTTTGAGTCAGTCTTGGCTGAAAGTTTCGGCCCTTTCTCCATAGGTGTAGAGGAGATTTTTCAATCCTCCATCCTGAACTTATCCAACAAACTCCTGGCATACTTTTCTTGTGAGACAAAAATGATACTCCCTATTTTCCAAACTTCTACACCCAGACAATAGTGTAGGAGGCCTAGATCTGTCATGTCAAATGATCTGCTCATGTTGGATTTGATCCATGTAATTGCATCTTCCTCACTACYTGTAATAATGATATCATCCACATAAACAACCAGAAGAATGATCTCATTACCAACTCTTTTGACATATAAGTTGGAATCTGAAGGACTCCACTGGAACCCTTGCTGAACCAAATACCTGTCAATCTTGGTGTACCATGCCCTCGGTGCTTGTTTCAAACCATATAGAGCCTTCTTTAGTCTGCAAACTAGATGCTCCTTCCCTGCAACCTGAAACCCCTATGGTTGGCACATGTATACCACTTCCTTCAAATCTCCATTGAGGAAGGCACTTTTCACGTCCATCTAGTGGACCTTCCAACCTTGTTGTGTTGTCATGGCTAGAACAAGACGAATACTGCTCATCTTCACATGTAGGAGAAAAAGTCTCCTCATAGTCAATGCCTTCTCGCTGAGAGAATCCTTTCGCAACTAACCATGATTTTTACTTCTCAAGTGTGCCATCTTCCTTGTACTTGACTTTGTACACCCATTTGCAACCAATGGGTTTCTTCCCTGATGGAAGAGCTGTGAAATCCCAAGTCTGATTTTTCATCAAACTTTCATGTTCGGCCTCCATGGCCTTTTCCCATTCAGGTCTTCCTTTTGCTTCCTTGAATACCTGAGGCTCATAGATCTCTTGAATATTGGCCATAAGAGAAAAGTTGACTGTGCCAGTCTGTTGTTTACTCTTACCTCATGATGATCTTCCCTCGATCATCTCTCCTATCCAAACATCTCAAATGGTGTTGTGCCATGACTTGGGTCTTTTTAAATCCCTGGCTGCCAAGTCAGTATTGCCACCATGACTTGGGCTTCCTGCTTCAGAATGTACTGATCTGACTGACCTAGGAGACTCATCCTATTCTGAATCTTCATCATCATGCTTAGAATCTTCCCCCCCTTTAGGTGGATCTATCAAAAGCTTGACACCTGAATCTTCAATGACTTCTGGTTGCTCAGTAACTCTAAATGCGAGAGGAGTATGGAAGGGTCCAACATCCTCATCAACAAAAACATCTTTGCTAAAGCTCACCTTATCAGTGTCAACATCAACTAATCTGTAAGCTTTATGGGTGTCACTATACCCTGTAAGCATCATCTTCTTACTCTTCGGATCTAACTTGGTTCGTTTCACAGCTGGAATCCAAGTGTAAGCAGTAGAACCAAAGATCTTCAAGTGACTTACTTTGGGCTCTCTTCCAAACCATGCTTCCTCTAGAGTATTCTACTTTACTGCCATCATGGGATATCTATTCAGCAAGTACACTGTTGTGAACACTGCCTCTACCCAAAACCTGTTAGGAACACACATGTTCTGCAACATACATCTAGACATCTCTGTGATAGTGTGGTTTCTCCTTTCAACCACCCAATTTTGTTGTGGAGTATAGGGTGTAGTGTATTGTCTCTTGATCCCATGTTTAGCACAAAAATTATTGAATTCTTTGGAGAAGAATTCTCCACCATTAGGTAATATGACAACTTGACTCATTCTCAACTAATGATTTAAAGTTTTGAAATTCTTTAAACACGTCAGACTTCAACTTCAAAAAATACACCCACATTTTCCTACTGAAATCATCAACAAACAAAAGGAAATACCTGGCACCGGTGATTCATGCCATGTTCATTGGTCCACATACGTCTGCATGAACCAACTGAAGGACCCTCTGCACTCTCCAAGATTTTCCTTCATCAAATGGTGCTTGATGTTGCTTCCCTTCCTGGAAAGCTCCACAAAATCCCTGAATATTTTGTTGAATGTCTGGAAGTCCATCTACCAGTTTCTCTCGTGCCAACTGAGAGAGGTAGTTAAAATTGAGGTTCACATACCTCTAATGCCATAGTGTGCAGATGTCTGATGCACTCTTCGCTGCCAGTGCATGCTCTCTGCCCTGCCCAATATCCACCAATCTAAACAGACCATGGTCCTCCACACCAAGAGCAACGATCTTCTTGGTATTCTTGTCAACGATATAACACTTGTGATTGCTAAAGTTGACATCCAAGTGAGGAGAGTGCCTCATAATCTAACTAACTGAGAGAAGATTCAACTCCATACCTAGCACATATTGGACGTTGAAAAACATAAGCATATTTCCTCCGAAGGAAATCTGAACATTCCCCTTACCGACTGTATTATACTCATCGCCTCCATCGAAGATCACCGAGTCTTTGGATGGACTAGGTGTAAACTCTGTGAACCAATCTTTTTTATTGGTGAAATGCCTTGATGCACCTGAATCAACAAACCAAGTAGATGACTTGGATTGATCTGCTTGTGTACAGACCATAAAGGCATAGAAGGTTGCCTCCTTCTCCTCCGTGTGCTCTGCGACATGGGCGTTCTGTCGAGACCCTCTGTGGTTGTGCTTTTGATCTGCCAACCGCTTTCTGCAGTGCTTCTTCATATGGCCAGTCTTGCCACAGTAATGACAAGTGATGGTCTTCAGGATTTTGGTGGCATCCTCATCATTGCCTGGACCAGGTTTCCTTGTCCATTTGCCTTTTCCTTTAGCTTTGGCTGCAAAGGCCTGCTTTGAACCCTCTGTCTCACTGTTGCTCCCAAACTGCTTCTTCCACCTGACCTGCTACAAGATATTATTGGATAGCTCTCCAAACTTCAGGTCAACGTCTGTAGCTATGATGTTTAGGGTCTCAATGAAGTGCTCGTAGGACCCTGGCAAGTTGTTCAGCGTGATCACCACCATGTCCTCTTCTACTATCTTCCGACCAATGGCCTCCAACTGCTCTCGGATGTCCTTGATCTTGAGTAAGTTCTCTTGGAGAGAGGCAACCTCACTCATCTTGATTGAGAACAACATATTCTTTAAAAGGAACACTCGACCCTTATCTGAAATCTCATGGGTCTCTTTCAATTGTTTCCATATCCTTGCAGCAGTATTCCCATTCTAAGCCTCAGGTAGCATCTCATTTGTCACGGACAATTTGATCAGCATCATGGCCTCTTTGTCTTGGCCATCAAACTTGTCCTGGTCTTTAACTGCAACCGTGGGATGAGGACTTGTTCCCAGAACAACATCTGACAGGCACCAGTACGAAAAAATGGCCAACATGCGTTGCTTCCAGGTATTGTAGTTCTTCCCAGAGAACTTTTGGTTGCCTTCCAACATGATGTTGGTCAATTTAGCCATAGATGATCGTAAAATACTAAACTTAGCAGATAAATAATGGCAAAATACCTACAATCTAGCTTTTAAAACCGAAAAATCAAATGAACCCGGCTCCAACTGATCCTAAACCCTTTCGGCTCCTTGAGTGTGTTATGTTGGCAATCCCTCAATCCGTCACTGCCAATAGTAGTCCCTAGGTCTCCATGCACTCCCAGACTCTGTGGCCCTAACCTCGCTATGATACCATGTAATGGAAATCGATCACACATAGAGACCAAGATAACTTGAATAAGGTTATATGTCTTTATTCAATCAATGAAATAAGAGAGCAAATAGCTTTATTATATAGGTTACAATCAAGTAGAGTGAAACCACTTTATGAATGTGGGTTAAAGTGAAAATATAACCTAAAAGCAAATATCTGACCTAAAAGAAAATAAATTAACCTAAAGTCACTTTGACTTTATTAATGCCTAAGTCTAATTTCTAAATGACCATTATAAACTAATATTTAATTTAACAGTTCAAAGGATGCACATAAGACCACTACAACCACTACAACCTCAACACCTTCTATCCAACAAAAACATATTGTCAGAGAGACATAAGATATTGTTTCTTCTCCTACAATCGTGCCTACACAATGCACCACCCAACCCAGAGACAACAGGTTAGTGGAACAGATTCAACCCCTCCAACAACAGGTTTGTGACAGTCTTCCACAAGCCAAGAAGCACAACTTCTTCAACAAGGCATGCAGTTCACCAAGCTTCAAATTCATAAAATGATTTCCCCTCTTCCCTGGGAACTTAACGTAATGGAGACCATTGATTCCTAAGGGGGGAGGATTGATCTAGGTGGATATTGGTGGCCACCCACCTATTCCAACTAGCTCCTCTTTTCAATTTTTAATGCAACACGTTATTTTGTACTTCTTTGTAATTGTGGGTTCTACACTTCCGGGGCTGTCTGAAGCCCTACACATCTTCTAGGTGGATACTGGTGTCCTTCCACCTAATCCAACTGGATTATTTTGTATGTTTTCATGTCAACACATCTTGTTGTACTTCCAAGACCGTTTTGGGGCCCTAAACAGTGTTTTTTTGGCTCGCCACAATAAAATTGTAGACAAAGTCAAAGTTTGATAGTGTAATGCATAGTTCTCAAAAAGACCTTTCCAATGGGCTATCACGCACCTAAAACGGAGATCGAATGAAAAAGTTACGACCCTGAGAAGTTAATGTACTAACTTACCCAAATGGGGCCCACATGACTTTTGGTGTTTCATCTCCTAGGGTTAGGTTTTTGGATGTCTAGGGTTTTGGCATTCATGGTTATCATAAAAAGGCCTTCAGAGACTCATTGTTATGTTCTTCTTGCGAATAAGCGTAGCCGTCACATCTCTTCTCAGACATAAAGCTGTCACCATTCTAGCGAGTCTTGCACTCTGTATTTTTACAGTCTCTTTACAATTATTTCATTAATAGAAATCAAGTATTGTTGTATTTCTCCGTTTCTCGCAATTTTCATGAGTATTTCATTGTAATATCTCTATTTTTCTAAATTTGAATATTTTTACAAAAATATTTCTAAACGTTTATAGTTGGCATATGAAGGATTAGTAATATTCGTCAAGGTTTCTACAT
>JZKD02S2160327.1:0-14502 GCA_000966675.3 Picea glauca
CCTCTACCAACATGCCAACCATGTGCCTCAAACAAGTGTAATATCATTCATTATATTCCTCTATCAAGAACCAAGTGCAACAATCATGTATCTTAATCAATGAAGTGTTTTAACTATATCATCCATACATCAACAAGTGCACCAAACATGTATCACCACTTGTACCAAACAAGTGCATCAACCATGCACCAATACCACAACAATATGAACTACAATCAAGATATGTCCTCATCCTTGTATGCCATATCCACCATACAGCATGTGCCATTCATACTACTAGTAGGTGCCTCTAACCATGTACCAAAGGTGTACCAATCATGCATCAACTATAGATCAAGCTATGACTCATCAATGATGTACAATATGACCACCTCATCAACTCATCAACTACATGTCCCACTATGTAGCCCATCCTCAAGCCAAATGCATGCACCAAGATATCCAACAAATATTCATCTCACAATACATCATAAGATATATCAATGGAGCTCAAATATGTATCAGCCATGTATCGCAACAGATCAACCTCAACCACCATTCACTACAAAAAATACTAAGCATCCAATAATACATGTACTAGAAGTGTTCCTCAATGGATCAATGACATCTCTAGCTAGCATCATCATGATATATCTCATAAACAAAGTACCATAACTTCACTGTCACAACCAACATTGTTCCTCAACAGAAAATTGTCTCAATCCACACTCTAGGGTTAGTACCATGCATCTAAGATAGTCTTTCAACACTCAACCATATATCACCACCATACATACAACAATTATGTATGCCAACACGTAATCATGAAAAGCTGCAAAAAATCATGAAAAGTTGTAGCAAACCATGTCAGACCCTACAACATAGAGTTATACCATCATACCATGTTGCAACTCATATGAATAGCCCTTTTCCCAGGGATTTTTACCACATATATGTGGCCTGTTGCATAGACAGCTCGCGTATGTACGCTATTTTAACCATCATAACCTGCATATGCTTCTGAAGATGACAAACTTGATCTTCCCTTAAGGCTACCATTATGTTCTTACTGTTCATTTTTCTTCACCCACTTCTGAAGGTGTCCCATCTTTTCAGAACTTCATATTTGAGCTTCCATCTTTTCAAAAATGTCTTCCTTCCTAACTTCATGCATTCTTATAGTCATGCTATATGAAATCCTCATCATGGACTTTCTTCTTGTGTTCTAGCAATCCTAGGATTTGTGGCCAAATCCACTACAGTTGTAGCATCTCATGGTGTGACAATGAGTAGCAATATGTCCTACTTGATTACATCTCCAAAACCTTAGGGTGTTATGAAATCTTTCACTATCTTTCCTTGCATAATATTTGCATTCCAAATCTTTGTGACCATATTCATTACATGAGTAACATTGACCATGAAAAACATTTTCATACCTTTTCTTTGATGTCCATATTGAAGGTGTCTCTCTTCTTTGAGGTGTAAACATGGCTTCTTGATGTATTCATTGCTTTGTTCTTTTGAAACTTTCATTTCCTTGTGTAGATGATTGACTTGCAACATTATTTCCATCCTTTGAGAGTGAGGGACTTAGCTCATGATTCTTTGAAGTGATTTCTTCAACATGTGTAGCTTCTTTCTTGTATCGAAGACCTGATTTATCATTTGTTGATCTTTGACTATCCAAGATCTCATTCAAGATTTCTTGAGCTATTCAAGAATTTTTTTAACTTCTCTACTTTCTTTCTAAGATCAACAACTTCAGCTTCCAACTTATGACATGACTCTTCCTTTTCATTTACTTTCTTCTTTAGTAATTCCTCTACCCTTTGTGCTTCTTCAATCTGGGTCTTGAGATGGACATAAACTTCAAGACTTTTGCTAATATCATCATCTAGCTTCTTATTCTCTTCTATTTCATTCTTTAGTCTTTTGATCTCTTCATATTTTTCTTCTAATTGAGTCTTTTTACTTTCTTCTTGTTTCTTGAGCATTTACTTTAACTTCAATATATGTGTTTGATTCTTTTTAAGAAACCTTTTAGTGTTATCAGAAAGATAGTTATATTCTATGTAACAATGGTCATAGTTGTATTCAAATAGACTCCATTCAACTTTCCTTTTATGATCTGATAGTTATTCTTCTACTTCTTCCATGGGATAACTATCATTTGATTATATAGATACTATCTCTAGATTTTCTTCTTCACTTGTAGAGAAATATTCAACATTATCACATTTTGAAATATTGCAATCAGGGGTTTTTGGAGATTCTTTACCTTCATTATTCTTGATGGAGTTATCTTTAGTGTCTTCCATCTTGCTTTGGTATGTCTCCTCTAGCTTTAGCCATAGATCCTTTGTGGAAATTCATTATCCCATGCTCTCTTTGATATAACTTGAGAGTCCACTAAGAATGGTATTGAGTGCCAATGCATCATTCTTATTTTCTTCTCTTTGAGATGAAAATTTTGACTTGTTCTTCAAAGGAATTGATCCACCAATAGATTCTTTCCAAACACCCGCTCCTATTTTCTTCAAGTGCACTTTCATTTCTATTCTCCATGTACAATAATTTTCCTCATCAACGATTGGAACCTCATCATCCATTTGTTTGTCCATGGATCTCCTCCAAGCTTGTTAAGGCTTATAGTGAAGGCCTGGTTTGATACCAATTGTTGGACACACCGACCACACTGAGAGGGGGGATGAATCAGCGTAGGGATATTTTTAAAACTCCCCCTTCACAAAACTCCTTAGTTAGAAATCACCAATTACTCATCACTTATTGTTGTCATTTATAACTAGTTAAATGTGAACATACATCAACAACATATACCAGTAAAAAATATCCTCAATAATTCATCACCACAAGGAACACAAAGAACACAAGATGTATGTACAATTTTCTTTTTATTACAGACTACAATCCTTGTGTTATGAGCAACAATTGAATAGAGTTACAACTCCACAAGAGCACCATCTATACAATGCAAGACTCATCTTACACAACTCAACACCAACTGAGAAGAGGAATCAATCCTCAACAGATACCAATCGNCCTCTACCAACATGCCAACCATGTGCCTCAAACAAGTGTAATATCATTCATTATATTCCTCTATCAAGAACCAAGTGCAACAATCATGTATCTTAATCAATGAAGTGTTTTAACTATATCATCCATACATCAACAAGTGCACCAAACATGTATCACCACTTGTACCAAACAAGTGCATCAACCATGCACCAATACCACAACAATATGAACTACAATCAAGATATGTCCTCATCCTTGTATGCCATATCCACCATACAGCATGTGCCATTCATACTACTAGTAGGTGCCTCTAACCATGTACCAAAGGTGTACCAATCATGCATCAACTATAGATCAAGCTATGACTCATCAATGATGTACAATATGACCACCTCATCAACTCATCAACTACATGTCCCACTATGTAGCCCATCCTCAAGCCAAATGCATGCACCAAGATATCCAACAAATATTCATCTCACAATACATCATAAGATATATCAATGGAGCTCAAATATGTATCAACCATGTATCGCAACAGATCAACCTCAACCACCATTCACTACAAAAAATACTAAGCATCCAATAATACATGTACTAGAAGTGTTCCTCAATAGATCAATGACATCTCTAGCTAGCATCATCATGATATATCTCATAAACAAAGTACCATAACTTCACTTTCACAACCAACATTGTTCCTCAACATAAAATTGTCTCAATCCACACTCTAGGGTTAGTACCATGCATCTAAGATAGTCTTTCAACACTCAACCATATATCACCACCATACATACAACAATTATGTATGCCAACACATAATCATGAAAAGCTGCAACAAATCATGAAAAGTTGTAGCAAACCATGTCAGACCCTACAACATAGAGTTATACCATCATACCATGTTGCAACTCATATGAATAGCCCTTTTCCCAGGGCTTTTTACCACATATATGTGGCCTGTTGCATAGACAGCTCGTGTATGTATGCTATTTTTACCATCGTAACCTGCATATGCTTCTGAAGATGACAAACTTGATCTTCCCTTAAGGCTACCATTATGTTCTTACTGTTCATTTTTCTTCACCCACTTCTGAAGGTGTCCCATCTTTTCAGAACTTCATATTTGAGCTTCCATCTTTTCAAAAATGTCTTCCTTCCTAACTTCATGCATTCTTATAGTCATGCTATATGAAATCCTCATCATGGACTTTCTTCTTGTGTTCTAGCAATCCTAGGATTTGTGGCCAAATCCACTACAGTTGTAGCATCTCATGGTGTGACAATGAGTAGCAATATGTCCTACTTGATTACATCTCCAAAACCTTAGGGTGTTATGAAATCTTTCACTATCTTTCCTTGCATAATATTTGCATTCCAAATCTTTGTGACCATATTCATTACATGAGTAACATTGACCATGAAAAACATTTTCATACCTTTTCTTTGATGTCCATATTGAAGGTGTCTCTCTTCTTTGAGGTGTAAACATGGCTTCTTGATGTATTCATTGCTTTGTTCTTTTGAAACTTTCATTTCCTTGTGTAGATGATTGACTTGCAACATTATTTCCATCCTTTGAGAGTGAGGGACTTAGCTCATGATTCTTTGAAGTGATTTCTTCAACATGTGTAGCTTCTTTCTTGTATCGAAGACCTGATTTATCATTTGTTGATCTTTGACTATCCAAGATCTCATTCAAGATTTCTTGAGCTATTCAAGAATTTTTTTAACTTCTCTACTTTCTTTCTAAGATCAACAACTTCAGCTTCCAACTTATGACATGACTCTTCCTTTTCATTTACTTTCTTCTTTAGTAATTCCTCTACCCTTTGTGCTTCTTCAATCTGGGTCTTGAGATGGACATAAACTTCAAGACTTTTGCTAATATCATCATCTAGCTTCTTATTCTCTTCTATTTCATTCTTTAGTCTTTTGATCTCTTCATATTTTTCTTCTAATTGAGTCTTTTTACTTTCTTCTTGTTTCTTGAGCATTTACTTTAACTTCAATATATGTGTTTGATTCTTTTTAAGAAACCTTTTAGTGTTATCAGAAAGATAGTTATATTCTATGTAACAATGGTCATAGTTGTATTCAAATAGACTCCATTCAACTTTCCTTTTATGATCTGATAGTTATTCTTCTACTTCTTCCATGGGATAACTATCATTTGATTATATAGATACTATCTCTAGATTTTCTTCTTCACTTGTAGAGAAATATTCAACATTATCACATTTTGAAATATTGCAATCAGGGGTTTTTGGAGATTCTTTACCTTCATTATTCTTGATGGAGTTATCTTTAGTGTCTTCCATCTTGCTTTGGTATGTCTCCTCTAGCTTTAGCCATAGATCCTTTGTGGAAATTCATTATCCCATGCTCTCTTTGATATAACTTGAGAGTCCACTAAGAATGGTATTGAGTGCCAATGCATCATTCTTATTTTCTTCTCTTTGAGATGAAAATTTTGACTTGTTCTTCAAAGGAATTGATCCACCAATAGATTCTTTCCAAACACCCGCTCCTATTTTCTTCAAGTGCACTTTCATTTCTATTCTCCATGTACAATAATTTTCCTCATCAACGATTGGAACCTCATCATCCATTTGTTTGTCCATGGATCTCCTCCAAGCTTGTTAAGGCTTATAGTGAAGGCCTGGTTTGATACCAATTGTTGGACACACCGACCACACTGAGAGGGGGGATGAATCAGCGTAGGGATATTTTTAAAACTCCCCCTTCACAAAACTCCTTAGTTAGAAATCACCAATTACTCATCACTTATTGTTGTCATTTATAACTAGTTAAATGTGAACATACATCAACAACATATACCAGTAAAAAATATCCTCAATAATTCATCACCACAAGGAACACAAAGAACACAAGATGTATGTACAATTTTCTTTTTATTACAGACTACAATCCTTGTGTTATGAGCAACAATTGAATAGAGTTACAACTCCACAAGAGCACCATCTATACAATGCAAGACTCATCTTACACAACTCAACACCAACTGAGAAGAGGAATCAATCCTCAACAGATACCAATCGGTCAACAAGTACACGACCTATTAGTAGTGCAGCACGTGTATGTACACGTCCTACCAGTAGTACAACTCGCATATGTACGTGGTACAACTTGCGTATGTATGCGGCCAATCTGTACTATAGACTACATATGCCTTCTCAGTAATTAGGGTTTTCTCTATATGAAAAAATCGATCCTTTACAACCTTCAGTGATATATACTTGTGTCTTTCATTGTTCAATATGAACCATAACCAATCACAACACATATATGCTCTCCCAAAACTTACTCATGTTCCTCAACCATACAATATGAATGCTACTTAATCATGTATAAGAAACCATTATACTATGGAAATCATATCAGTATTGAACCATAAGAGTGTTTCTCACTCTATCAATCAACCAACATAACCATATCACAAAAACCATACCAAAAATTCCTTAAGCATTCACCATGCAATAAGCAAGAGTATCTATCAAGACAACTATGTAACCATACCTGAGTTTCTATGGCAGATATGAGCCCATAGAATGAAAATCTAGAAATTGCTTCAGACTTCAAGAACCTGGCATCATCTCACACTCAAGTCTCCATTGGCGTCCATGAGAACTTGCAATCCCTCTATTACTGAGAATAGATCTTCAAGCTATGCTCAAGAGATTATTTTCACAACAAACCCTTGCTTCTTATTTATACTATCCAAGTAGCCTCCTTAGAAGCATCTTCTAGGCCACTTTGTCCACATAGTCACCTATGTCCAACTTCTCCCAATTTTCCACTTGTCCATGTATCCAATAGCCACTTGATCACTTAACCCATTTTCCACATTTTAGGGTTAACCTTCTTATAACCACTTTCCATAATTAGAAATTTCTCCATTTACTTTATTATTTAAATAATCCTCCTTGACTTTGTCACTTCACTTTATTATTTAAATAATCCTATTTGATTTTGTCACTTCACTTTATTATTTAAATAATTTGTTTTTACTTTGTCACTTCACTTTATTATTTAAATAATCCTCCTTGAATTTGTCACTTCACTTTAAATAATCCTTTTTGAATTTGTCACTTCACTTTATTATTTAAATAATTTCTTCTTTTCAAGCACTTTGACTTCTTTGACCTTTTGGGGCTTCAAGTCAACATATGAGGGTCCTTCAACTTCATAAGGCCATAACTCTCAAACCATGAGGAGTTATGTGACGTTCCACATACCACCAGAAATGGCTTGACAAGCACTATCCATCTAGGATAGTTTCACTAACAAATTCACTGATATTCATCTCATTATTCCATAATTAATCATGGGTTCTCTGACCATACTTCTCGGATAACTCAACCGCAAAACGTCTTCCTGTGAGGGATTTCACCATAAGAGGACCACTTTGGAGTTCACCGCAAAGTGTCTTCATGTGAGAGATTTTACCATAAGGGGACCACTTTGGAGTTCATCCATTTGTACAACCATGAAAAGACAATAATGAGTCATCTTTACATTAATCCAACTATGCATCATATATCAATAACAACTCATTGATTCATATTCATCTATGAATATGACTATGACTCCTCTTGACATCAATCCATTGACATCAAGGTCAATACATGATCCATCAATCACTACATCAATATACTATGAAAAGACATTGTTCCTTTGACATCAATCCTTTGGCAGCAATGACAACATGATCCAACAGAAATGACTCTTTTTTTTTGTTGTTGATCTCTTTTCCAAGATGGCGATTATGGCTGTTGAAATTACTAATACAACTGAGAGGGGGGGGTGAATTAGTTGTCTTTGAGCTTAAACAATATTAAAAATGTTAAAACATTATTAATCTTTCTTCAAGTGATCATCAACATTATACAGCATATGGACAGTAAAAGTAAAAGACATCAGTCACACATAAGATATACACAGAGACATATTTTCACGAGGAAACCCATAAAGGGAGAAAACCTCTTCTTCTTTGAAATGATAGGTAGTCTTTTAAGTTCTGTACATCATCTTTAATTGAGCACCAACTCAATGTGAGGCTAGTACCTCTGTTTTACAAGATGCAACTTGTTTGAGAGCACCAACTCTCTAGTTTGTCTAGCACCCACTAGAAGGAAGCACCAACTCCCTATATGTTCCAGCACCATTGTTATTCAAGTGGAGAAGTGTCTGGCAATAACTGTACTACCAATTTCAGAGATGGGATTTGACATTCTATGGGCAAGACTGCCTCCAGCCCGTAAACGAGTTGAAAAGGTGAGAAACCAGTTGCAGTCTTAACAGATGTTCGATAAGCCCATAATGTCGAATATAACATCAAATGCCAGTTTGACTTGGCTGAGTTGATAGTTCGCTATAGAATCATCTTAAGAGTTTTGTTTACAGCTTCCACCTACCCATTGGCTTGGGGGTAGTAAGGTGATGAATGTTCCTTCCGTAACCCAAGCTTTGACGTTAATTCGTTCATCATTTGGTTTTGAAAGTGACTGCCATGGTCAGTGACAATCTCTCTCGGGACTCTGAACCTTGCTATAATATGATTGAATAAGAAAAGAGCTACAGTTTCTCCATCATCTTTAAACGTTGGCATAGCCACGACCCACTTAGTGAAGTAGTCAACAACTACGATGATATAGCGGTGCCCCCTTGCTGACGGGGGGTTGCATGTAGTGTAATCAATCCCCCACTTAGTGAAGGGACCAACTTTGATGACAGGAAATATAGGAGAAGGATGTGCCCTCATCTTCCGAGAAAGGATTTGGCACGGATGGCACTTCTTAACCGATTTGATACAATCTTTGATAAGTGTGGGCCAGAAGTAACCTGCTCATAAAATCTTTTGGGTTGTTGCCAACCTAGATAAATGACCGCCACATGCTCTAGTATGGAAATCGTTGAGCACTATTATGGCCTCCTCATGAGTGAGACATCGACACAAAATGAAGTCTACACCTCTCTGATACAATGTATCATTGAGAATGAGATAATTGTTAGCCTGATGGCGTATCAACTGACGCTCGTCACGAGAAGCAGAGGTGGGGCACTTCAAAGTTTGGAGATAGATAAGTATATCTCTGTACCAGGGGTCTAAATATTCAATAAAAAACATATCCCCCCAGATAGGTGATTCCTTAGGAACAACGTCACCTGAATCAACTGGAAGTTCTGAAATAATTTTTGCGAATACTAATGACTTCTTGGACTTGGCTGAAATGAAGTCTAAGTCAAATTCTTGGAGGATGACCATCCACCTACTAATTTTTCTGCCTATAAATCGTCGTGTCAACATGTACTATAATGGATTCATGACAACAATGATGGTGGTCTTGCGAAACATAACGTAGTGACAGAATCATTGAACAGCATGAACGGCTGCCAACGCAAGTTTTTGGAGATGGGAATAATTAAGTTCCGATCCTACAAGGCCTTGGCTCAAGTAATAGATCACGTATTCTGA
The DNA here is from genome assembly GCA_000966675.3 of Picea glauca. NCBI lineage: Eukaryota > Viridiplantae > Streptophyta > Pinopsida > Pinales > Pinaceae > Picea > Picea glauca. The sequence continues at coordinate 9,521 of JZKD02S2160327.1, forward strand.
AAATGAATCATCTTCCTGAACTAAAACCATGCCTATGGTTGACTCTACGACAACCCGATATAATAAGAAATCTTTGTTATAATTAGGTGGTCGTAGCAGAGGTGCAGTTGTGAGGGCATGTTTTAATGCATCAAAAGAGAATTGAGTGGCTTCGTCCCAAGAAAAAGGAACATATTTCTTTAGTAAATGCAAAAAGCCCTTGGTGATTTCGGCATAGTTGGCGATGAAGCATTGTAAGAAGTTCGCCTTGCCTTGTAGACTCTGAAGTTGTAAGATTGTGCGTGGGGGGGCAAATAAATTATCGCCTCCACCTTAAGAGGATCGACCATGATCCTTGTTGTTGACACGATGAAACCTAACAAACGTCGCGACGTTACGCAGAAGCTCTACTTGTGTGGATTCAAGTGAATCCTGAAGTAACGACAGCGTTCGAAGATTAGTCAAAGGTGTGTGGGATGATCCATTAGACATGGCCCGCTGGAAAGTGGCTCCATCATTTTTAAGGCCAAAAGGAATCTTACAATATGTGAATGTACCCCACGGACAAATGAATGTCGTTTTGTGTTGGTCTTCAGGTTTGATTTGGATTTGATTATATCCTGAAAAACCATCCATGAATGAAAAGGCTTCACAACTGGCACATTCATTAATGATCTGGTCGATGAATGGTGTCAGAAAATTATCTTTGGGACATGCCTTGTTCAAATCACGGAAATCGGTACATACACGAATCGTGCCTTGATTTTTATTGAGCGGCATGGGGTTTGACACCCATTGAGTCAAATGAATAGGATAAATGAAACCTGCCTTGAGCAATTTCTCGACGTCAATATTGATGGTTGCTGCTTTCTTAGGATTTACTAGATGAAGTTTTTTTCGAACAGGCTTGGCATCAAGATACGTTGTGATTTCATGTTCAACTATTTTCAGATCGATACCTGGCATTTCCTCATAAGACCAGGCAAAAACGTCACGGAATTATTTGAAAAGATCCGTGTAAATTCGAATCTCTATGGGGGAGCAATCTGCTCCGATGAAGACATTCTCCACAATGCCAGGGTTTCGAGAGATGTTGATGGGTATGGTTTCAGCAATAGTCTCCATATTTCCCTCAGCATAAATTTCCTATGTAGCTAAGAGGTTAATAGGACATGGCTAATCTCCCGTCATGGTAATGGTGAATTATTCGGCTTTGATTTGGCTTAACTCGGGGAGAAAGTATGATCTGTGATGAAGATCTTCCCAAGGTTTGTCTGGACTAGTCATTGCTTCGATTATTTCTTCATCATAAGGAAAGACTAAGTCTAACGAATCAATGTTAGCAAGAGAACCCTGTGCCCAAATAGGCTCTAGAAGTGGATCCAACTCTTGTGCAGGAGTCGGATCAGGGTTAGTTGAAGCTTGCTGGACTAAAGAGTATGCTACTTTAGTGGCCGACAAGGGCATGGACATGCCTGAGTGCCCTGTCTCATCCATCATGGCTGATGGGGATGGAAGAATCCAAGGATCCTCAAAGTAAGTCATGCAGAATGACGAAACTTGAAAAATCTCAGCCTTATGGTGATTAGATATAAATTTGACGTCCTCGTGAGGAGGTGGGTAATCGAAGGTACCCATCAAAGATGGGCACAAACCAACTCCTACGTTAACGACACTTGGTTGAGGATTATCAATCATGGGGATCGTGGATGCCCCCAAGGCTGGGTCAGGTCTAGAGAAGGACAATTGATCGATGGTCACTATCCGACCCTCGTGTGGAAACAACAAGACTTGAAAAACTCTAGAAACCACAGCTTGCATAGAATAAGTCCAACTCTGTCCTAACAAGATATTATAGTCAAGGGGAGCATCAACTACTTCTACTTTGACACACACGGTTTTCCCTCCTAACTTCACAAGGAAAGAAGGAACGATGCCATGTGGTCGAAAAGAACGACCGTCGAAAGCAGTGAGGAGAGTAGGTGATGGAGACAAAGCGGGATGGAAAATGGCCTTCCAACATGATAATGACATAATGCATGTCGAGGCACCCTCATCGACCACTGTGCGGAAGATATTTCGTGTAAAATTTTTCGTGGGATGAGCCACTACTATCTGAAACGCTACGTGGTAAGGCAGATGAGGTTTTAAGTCGGTTGTATCTAACATGATGGTACCCGGGTTACAAGTCTCCATAGAGCCTAAAGCGGTTAACAAGGCTTTCCCCTGAGCAGGGCAACTCTGGAGGACCTCCAAAGCAGACATCGCACAAGGGGTTTGTGATAAATCCTCCACCACAGAGTAATTATGGGCAGCCCTTGCTATTGGGTTGTGAGAAGTTTTCTTAAAGGCACCCTTTGGAATGCATGTTATTGTTTTGTCAATTGCTCAGCGGGATTGGTTTGTGCTGAACCAACAATACCATCGGTATGTGGTCCAGCTCTCTATCTAGTTTTATCCAGCATTGATCGTGGTTCATCCGGTAGGATGTTGTATAATAAACCAGACTGAGAATAGATGAGCTCAAACTGTTGATCCCTCATGATGGCGTCTTCTTCAGAGAAAACCCCAGACGTTGCGATGTCTTTGGATAATTGTGGGACCAGAGAATTAAGGAACCACTCAAGCAGGAATGCTGGTGGGATTGGTACTTTGATTAGACTCTTCCGGCATCTCCACTCTCGGATATGATCAAAGATATGGTCCGTTGTTGTCTATTCAAAATTGGCAAGAAACTCTGTGCCAGCGTCATATCTCATAGGTAACTAGAAATGGTTAAGGAAGGCCATCGCCAGTTTGCCAAAAGAAGAGTATCTTGAGTGATTGAGCTCATTGTACCATTTCGCGGCACTCCCAATAAGAGTGCGTTGAAAAAATTGTAGTTGTATGGAGTCATCTTTCAATGAGTTAGATGAACACCAAAGATGGAAATTAGTCACATGATCACCTAGATCTTCGTTAGGCTTGGCCTGGAACTTTGGAATGTCCGAAGGAAACTTCGTTGGCATAGGAGGCCAATGTGGATCATGACAAATAGGATCATTTAACAACCTTGTCAAATCTAGCAAGTGTAGTGTTGCCGGGAATGGTAGTTTGGGTTGCTACTGATAACCTGGGAAAAAGGGTCCTGGAGTTTGACTGGCACCAAGTTGCCAAGAAAAGTTTGGCTGCTGGCCCGGGTTCTGGTAGAAACCCTGGCCCTAACCAACATAAGGATTTTGCATCTGTGGAGACATCATTGGTTGATTTCCCATAAAGGACATAGGATGTTGGGCATGCATCCTGTTTGAAGGACTTTGGGAAGGATTACCCCATGCCGATCCTGATGGGAGAGGCATGGGAGTCTGTCTGGGGTTCCATTGACTGTGGAAAGAATTACCCCAGAATGGCATTCCAGAGGAGGGAACGAATCCTTGTCCTGAGTTCCAAGGTCCTGTTATATGTGCCCCCGATGTAGGAATAGTACCCTGTGCCGGAGTAGACTGTCCAAAAATGGGAGTGCCCCCAGATGGGAAGGCGGTGGATACAAAAGTGTTGTTACCAAATGTTCCGTTCCAAAAAAATGGTGACGAACCTACTGGCATACTGTGCGCAGGTGTTCCTTGACTCTCGGCTCCAAATAAACTAGTGTGTGCAGGCTACCCGGCGGACTGTTGATGCGGACCACCAAGCGAAGGGGACGAAGGAGGGATATGACCTACGGCGTAAGGAAAAACATTAAAAGGGACAGGAGCGCCCCCAAGTTGACCTTGCAGAGGAGTGTTAGAGATCCCTGCCCCTAGACCCAAAGTCTGTGAAGTGGAGTAAGTGAGTGCAGGACTTGTACCCGAACTAGGCATACCGTATGAGAACGGAGAGCCTATCGCACTAGGTGTGAAGGGGGTTGTGGCTGCCGCCATAGATGGGGTCAGTCCACTGTGGGACGTAGTTGTGGCCAAGACCATGGTGGCTCGAACCGACAATGGAAAGTTAGGAGATGATTCTCCTGTGGTATCAACTGTGGTGGGAATGGAAGAATTCCCAGAAGAAGTAATAGCTTTTGGTTCCATAACTGTGTGAGGCACTAACAGGCGTTCATAAAATTGGATTGGTACAATAACCTGTGGCCAAGTATCAGTGATGGGCGTTTCAACTGAGCCAAGATTGGCATTTGATTCCTCCGGGAGTTGTTCAGGCACAATGGTTTGTAACTCGGTCACTTCGAAAGACCCTTGTTGGTCTAGCTTCCACCTTAATGGTGGTGGGGATGGCTCCAGTATAACCGGCGGCACACCCAGAAGCCTTAGTGACCAGTGGAGCTTAGGATCCTCCACTATGTGAGAATATCCAAGACACGCTAAGATATTCTATACATTCAAATAGTAACACACACTAAAAAATAATCCCCTAAGAGATCAGACAAGCAATCACTAAACTATTTGGAAGAACAGTTACAACAACCAACACTAGAGAAACTTACCGGTGCAAGTGAAAATCGAACATGGAAGCACCCTCTAGGTATACTCTGTAAAGCATGGCCTAATTTCTGTCCTAGGTACTGCGGTATACCCCCGTAGTCACCTGTGTATGTCCCTAAAAAGATTGGCAACTAGGTTGCCAGCACGCGAACAGTCACCAAGCGGGTAAGGTCGAAAGTCGGGTAGACCACAATGAGCAGGGTATCAAGCCCAAAACCTGTCAAGGGTATCGAGAGAAAATGGTCCGAAAGACAACTGAGGACCTTGAACGGAATCGAGACCCACAAAGCCTCGTGGCAAATGTAAACGACAGAATCCCAAAACAAGCCCTCGATATGTGTTCTCCACTACGATTGGTTCGGCTTTGGAGGGGTTATATCCGCTACCTTTCCGCATGCAACCTCGTGTTTATCCCCTATGTTAGAGGGGGGTCCCAGATAAATTCCATGAAACTGGACTTAGACACTCCCTATCACAGACTCCAATGTTTGGTTTTGAATGGCCTTGGAGAGTTTCCTCTCCAACCTAATCCAAGGCCCTAGTCCT
>JZKD02S2160349.1:12118-25409 GCA_000966675.3 Picea glauca
GTGTTTTATCAGTGGCCTCAAGGATAAGATTCAGGCCCATGTCCTCATGGCTCGACCCTCGAGTTGGGTGGAGGCTACTAAAAGAGATAAAGAAGCACAACAGGTTGTATCCTCTAAAAAATGAAAACCCTCCTTTATCCCTCACCCTAAACCCGTAAATCCCACTACTCCCTCCACCCCATTAAAGATCCAAAAATTGACTAGGGATGAAATGGTTGAACGCCAACTCAAAGGCCTTTGTTATAATTGTGATGACAAATATTTCCCAGGCCACAAGTGTAAGGAACAAAATCTTTTTATGGCCATCTCTAAGGATATTTTGGAAGAGGATGTTGAAACTCCCCTTGTGTCTGAGTCACCTGAAATCACTGACATAACCCCTCCCTCAGACCCTCCTGAAGTGGAACCGGTCATTTCCCTCAATTCTCTCATTGGCTTCTTCGCTCGCCAAACCCTCAAGTTAATCAGTTACATCAGGCATCGGAAGGTCATCATTCTGGTTGATAGTGGAAGCACCCATAATTTTGTTCATCGCCGCATTGCCCAAGAAAATCATTGCTACATCCATGCCGTCAACAATTTCTAAATCATGATTGCCAATGGTGGTTCCATGAAATTTGAAGGGCACTGTGAAAATGTGTGTCTCCAAATCGGTGACTACCACCTAAAATCCCACATGTTTTCTATCGACATGGGTGGTTGTGACATTATGTTGGGTGCAGACTGGCTAAGAACTCTGGGTCACATTCTCATGGATTTTAAGGCATTAACCATGCAATTCGACCAAGAAGGCCACCAATATAAATTCCAAGGCATCATTGTTGGTTCACCTGAGGTCATTAGTTCCCATCACATGGAAAAGCTGCTCAAAAAAGGTCATTCTTGTGTCATTGCCCAAATCCATGCCATACAAGCAACAGAGACACCCTAGGTGGTGCAAGACCTCCAAGCCCTCCTTTATAAACATCAAATGGTATTTTATACTCCCCAAGGACTCCCTCCTTCCTGCGATGTTCATGATCATTTCATTCCCCTTGTACCCGGAAGCCTTCCTCTCAATATCCGTCCGTATCGCCACCCCTTTTCACAAAAAAATGAAATTGAGAAAATGGTCTAGGAACTCCTTAATGCAGGTGTTATCTGCCCTAGGATGAGCCCTTACTCTTCTCCTATAGTCATGGTCCTAAAGAAAGAAGGTTCTTGGAGAATGTGTCCTAAATTCCGTGCCCTCAAGAAACTGACCATTAAAGACAAATTTCCCATTCCTGTCATTGATGACCTCCTGGATGAATTGAGTGGCACCCAATTCTTTACTAAAATTGATCTTCGCTCGAGCTATCACCAGATACATATGAAAGAGGCAGACATTCCCAAGACGACCTTTCGAACTCATGAGGGCCACTATGAGTTTTTGGTCATGCCCTTTGGCTTGTGTAATGCCCCCTCCACCTTTCAAAGCCTCATGAATCATGTCTTCCATCCCTTTCTCCATCATTTTGTCTTAGTTTTCTTTGATGATATCCTCATCTATAGCAAAACCTGGACAGACCATCTTACTCATGTGGATCGAGTTCTCCATCTACTCTCTCAGCACCAACTTTTCCTGAAATAGTCTAAATGTGCTTTTGGTGCCTCAGAAGTATAATACTTGGGTCATCTAGTTGGCAAGGATGGCATCAGGGTGGATCCAAAAAAGATTGAATTTATGCAAGACTGACCACAGCCAAAGACTCTCAAAAGATTGTGTGGATTTATGGGCTTAACAAGGTATTATCGCAAGTTTGTTAAGAATTATGGAAAGATTGCAGCACCTCTCACTACTCTCCTCAAAAAGAACTCTTTCACTTGGACTCCAGCCGCTGCTCAAGATTTTCAAACCTTGAAGATGGCCATGTGCACCACTCCGGTTCTGGCCCTTCCTAATTTCACAAAGACCTTTGTGTTGGAATGTGATGCCTCGGGGAAAGGAATCGGTGTTGTCCTTATGCAAGAGGGTCGACCTTTGGCCTTCACCAGCAAGAAACTATCTGAAATGAATATGGGAAAACCCATTTATGAAAAGGAAATGTTGGCTATTCTCCATGCCATTGATCTGTGGTGCCCTTATCTCTTGGGGCAACGTTTCCAAATTAAGACAGACCATCAAAGCCTCAAGTACTTTCTAGAACAATGCATTTCCTCCTCGGAGCAACAAAAATGGGTGATAAGCTCTTTGGATATGATTATGAGATCATTTACAAGAAGGGCAAAGACAATGTGGTGGCGGATGCACTGTCCTGAAAATATGAAGAAGAAGGATCCCTCTTTTGTCTTTCCTTCATTGTACCAGATTGGTTCCAAGCTGTGTGCCAGGAATGGCTACAAGATCCCAAAAGTTTGCATATGATCCAACAATTGCAGACCAATGCTCCAGCTCCCCCAGGGTACTCTTGGCTCTAGGATGAGCTTTGATACAAAGGTCATTTGTATTTAAGTAAACAATCAAAGCTTAAATCCACGGTACTTTCTGAGCTTCATGCTACACCCACAGCGGGGCACTCCGGGTTCACCAAAACCTATGACAGGGTCAAACATTCTTTTTTCTGGGATGATATGAAATAGGAAATCCGTAATTTTGTCACTGAATGTGAGGTGTGTCAATGCAACAAGGGAGAAACAGTCAAATCTCTGGGAAAACTACAACCGATTCTGATTCCACCTGCTATTTGGAAGGATATCTCTATGGACTTTATTATCGGCTTACCCAAATCGGGAAATAAATCAATCATAATGGTGGTTGTGGATCGCCTTTCCAAGTATGCTCATTTCTACACTCTTCAGCACCCATTTACTGCATCCATGGTGGCTCAAATTTTCATGGACCGGGTCTTCAAGCTTCATGGCATGTCGCACTCTATTTTTTTTTATCATGACCCAAATTTCACAAGCAGTTTTTGGCAAGAACTATTTAAGCTACAGGGCACCCAATTGCATCTCAGCACAACTTATCATCCCCATACTGATGGTCAAATGGAAGTTGTCAACAAGTGTTTGGAAACATATTTGAGGTGTTTTTCCTCTGAAAAGAAAAATCAGTGGGCTCAATGGTTACCCCTAGCTGAATGGTGGTACAACACTTCCTACCATACAGCTACACGCATGACTCCTTTTGAAGCGGTATATGGCCAAAATCCACCTTCAGTTCTCTCATACTTATCGGGTACATAGAAGGTCCAGGAGGTTGACCAAACACTTACAGTTTGAGAGGATATTCTTCATACCCTTAAAGAGAACTTGGTCATGGCACAGAATCGCATGAAGCAACAAGCAGATCAAGGTCGCTCTGAAAATCAATTTGCAGAAGGGGATTATGTGTTTCTGCGACTGCAACCATACAAGAAAACTTCTCTCAAGGTCAAGCATTGTTAGAATATAGCGCCCAAATTTTATGGGCCTTATACAGTTCTCAAGCGTGTGGGACAAGTCGCCTATCAGTTAGCTCTGCCCAGTCAGTCGAAGCTACATCTTGTTTTTCATGTTTCATGCTTAAAGAAGGTGATTGGAACTAGGTGCCAAATTCAAACCAACCTTCACGAGTTAGCTGAAGAAGGATCCATTTGGCTACAGCCAGAAGCAGTTTTGGACCAGCATGAGCATCACCTATGTCAGAGAACCATCAAGGAAGTGCTAGTCCAGTGGAAAGATACAACTCCATCATATGCCACTTGGGAACCAGCTACCATTCTGCAGCAGTTTCCACATCTAAAGACTTGAGGACAAGGTTGTCTTTAAGGGGGCGGACATGTTAGGGTCCCAACCCGCACATAGGTAGATCAATATTTTCGGATGTAATAAAGGTAAATATTAATAATGCCTTTCAATAAAATAGAATAAGGCGGATGTAAGAAGACCTAATAGAAGCTTCCGCTTCTAGAAGGATCTTCCTTTAGATGCTTCTCTTGATAGACATATTTAGTATAAATAAGGGTCGAGGGTATGAAAAACCTAGCTTGGAGATTGTTGTAACAGAGCGTTGCTCGACTAGAGGTTGCCCCCTCGAAGAGCCCCGTGAACATTGCTTTATGAATCAAAGTGATATTTATATTGTTATTCTTATATCATTTCTATGTTATTGTGGAGATTATGTTGGCTATATTATTGTTATTCTGCCATTTCTAGCATTTTATTTCTATTCTGCATACTTTTTATATCTATTATATTACATTAGTCGTTCGACTAATGGCTTGTTCGCTGATTTCATGTACGTTCCTTCATTTCCCCGCACTTTCATGCACCCACGTACCCATCCATTGATCCATCCTCACTTGTGTCTTGGCTTGGGAAGGGAACCAAACTGCTGAAGAATTAGCCACGGGATAGTTGGTTGTAATGGTCGTTGGTGCAATCTAGCCATGAGTTGGGGCCTGCATATCTAAGATGCGTTGACTTGTGCCCTATTTTTCTCACAAATGTGAGTCCTGAGAGTTCCAACATTGAGATTCTGGACCAGTTGTGCTGGAGGCCCCAAAATAAAGGAGACGCATTGTCTGAGGCATTGTGTGGCAGAGAAGGGTGGAGGTCCATTCTCTTAGGGTGGTACAGGTTGGGTAGAAGAGAGATGGGTACTTGGATTGTTGTGGGTGTTGGGAAACTTGTGAGAGATTGAGAGCTTACTGGTTTGGGAACTGAAGTACACTCTGGAACTGTCCTTGTGGATTCATAGGCCTGGCTCAGGGGTGACACTGTTGTTCAGATTTGGAGAAGTGGTGTCTACGGTCAGGTGGAATGTCCTTGGTCTGCAGCCAGTTGGTGTCATCTTTCATAAAGATAAGTGCTCTCTATTATGGTATCATTTACATGTATATGAATGTATTTTCGTTGTATATTTAATTATCGTTTAATTGAATCTTTAGACTATGCATGCTTGCTGACTACTGAAGTGCATGTCGTTAAAGTTTGTTCTTTTATGCATCCTTAAATTTTAAAAAGGTATCCTAAGAGAAAGAATTCCAAGGGAAGGCTTGAAGGTAGCATGCCCGGGCTTGTGGGTGGCTGGGGATGTTACAGTTTGGTATCAGAGATTCTGGTTGAAACACCGGGTCGATATGGGTCGGGTATGTTGATCAGAGTCTCATGGTTACAGATTGAACTCTAACCGTGAATTTCAAAATCTCAGGATGAATGGCATTGTAGAATCTATGCAGGAGTTAGATCATCATAGATCCGTTGTAAGGGGTTCGAAGGATCATGATCGTCCCCCTTCGAATTCAGGAGTGATTGCCACTATAGGATCAGGAGAGATTGGGATTGTTGGATCCGAGGACAGGTGAATAGGGGTCATCTTATGTAAAGGAAGCAAGGGTTAAGGTCCCAACCATCTGATCCCATTGGAGAGAGAGATCAACAGACAGGATACATTACGGGGAACCAAGTTGCACAGGAAATAATTCCCCAAGGTGGTCTCGCAATCCAAACCACAGTTTCACCAAGGGGTTATGTGTTAGCATCAAGAGAATTTTGGGGAAAAAAGAGGGTTACTCCAAACCGTCGATGTGTCCCCCCACAAATTGAAAGGCGTGCAGTGATGTGACATGTTAGGGCTCGAACATCGAAACTTTGTATAGTCGAAGTAGATCCTGACCGTCGATCACCCAGAGGTACATGTCAGCAGATCAGTAACTCCAGAGAAATCTGTTCGAGGGGTTTTCAGTTGAGATTTGAAACTCCCAAAGCCCAGAGAGCCGAAGAGCCAAAGTAAATCTCGATCATCCGATCATCCAAAATAGATCTCAAACGCCAGATCATCTGGAGTAAATCTCAAGTGTTGGATCGCCTAAGGTGAATCTGGGTCATCTGATCCAGAAGATACGTGGCGTAAATATGTGGATTTCAAGTGAAGGCCCGAAGTAAGCCTCAACCATCTGATTCCAAAGGACATGCAGCAGAATCCCATGTACTTCAAGGAGTTTGAAGTTTTAGATTTCTGAAACCCGAAGACCCGAAAGGATCTCATCCATTGATTTGCCGAGAGCCAGGCGTCACCAGATCCAGGGCTTTGGGTAAAAGCCAGTGGGGCCAGATAAGTTTTTAAATTTGAGATTTTTGAAGTCCAAAGACCCAAATTAATCCTCAACCATCATATTAAGGAGGAAACATGGTGCAGATCCGTGGACTCCAGGTGAAGACTCGAAGTGAATCTTAGTCATCTGATAAGGGAGACACATGGCAGTAGTTTGGTCGGTTTGGGAAATCGGAGTTCAGGAGAATTGGAAGTGTGTCAGTATGGAAACTCCCAAAGTCCCAAAGCCTAAAGAGCCAAAGTGATGGGGCATGATGACGTCACCTAGAGGTGATGTGGATCCTATAATTCCCGAAGTAATGTGGCTTGTGGACGTCACCTGGGATGACGTGGACACATGGGATGTGTTCCATGTGTCAATAAGTTTTGAGCATTTGGATTATTGAAAATCCAGTTAGAACGTGACACATATCACCTTCCTGATTGGTCCATGTGTTTTCTTCCAGTGTTTCTCCACGTGGCGACAAATCGTGCAGTCCGGAGACTGGGAACTCCGGAGGGGAAATATGTGACAGGTTGCGTTGGATCAAAAACTATCGAAGGCCCGAAGGTCAAAGTACATGTCAACTGTTGATTATAGAAGACACGCATCAAAGGATCGTCAACTTCAGGTGAAAGCACTCCAGGAGAAAGTGCAGGAGGAAGGTTTGAAACTTGTGAAGCCCGAAGAGCCAAAGCGATTCACAACCGTTGATCTGTGGGAGGACACTCGTCGGCAGATCATGAACTCTGGGTAAAATCTTTCTGGGAGGAGGAAAGAGAGGAAGGATGAGACTCCCGAAGCATAGATTCCCAAAGTAGATCTTGATCATTGATTGTGAAAGAATACGAGGACCGTTGATCCGATCTTGGATGAAAGTTTTGAAGTCTTGAAGCCCTGGACAAGCTCTTTTTTAGATAAGCATAGGGTCATGGTCATGGTCATGGTCATATGCAAATTGAGAGCTGAGGGAAGGAGGGCTAAGGGACAAATTGGTGGTCTTCGAAATGGAAAAGTGATAAGGAAGGATTTATCCGCGGTTTCTAGTCGTGGTCACCTGGGAAGGTGGTTTGAAGGAAGCATCTATGCAGGATGAGATTCTGTGTCGGCCAAGGATAACAAGACACTATTATTTTCGGAGAATGGGGATATGATATCCATGAATAAAAAAGAGAGACTTGTAGCATGGTTTGGAAAAAAAAATTATCATATGCATAATTCTAACAAAATGGTCGCTTGCACATTTTGCAGAATTAAGGGGTTTAAACACATCAACTCAGGATGTGTATTGAGGAAATGGAAGAAGGTGAGGGAGACTCTAGTCATGATAAGGAGGCCAGAGGCCAGAATACCATAGTTGGTAATGCAGAGACAGAGTCCAATGGACTCAAGAGAAAAGGAGAGAAGGAAACATTAATAGAAATGGTAAGAAGCCTAAAGATGGAAGTGCAGAGCTACAAAGTAGACAACAAGATATTGAGGAGAGAGCAAAGTCAAATAAATTATCTAGTGTTGCAGAGCTTAAATTAGTTGTAGAGACAAACGAAGAATGGATCAAACTCAAAACAAGAGGAAGAAGGCATGTGCCATCAAAGAAGGGATGACCGTGGAAGAGTTGGTTAGTCCAAAAGTGCTAGCAGAGCTCATAGACACTACTCACCTCCTTACTCAGAAATAAAGTTTTATGCATCGAAATATCCCATAAGCAGTCCAGAGGTGTCTCCTGTTAGACACCAAAGAAAGAAACAAGAGGTAGATAGTTTGCAAGGAGAGATGAGGAAGCTCAAGCCACCTTCCTTCAAGGGTGAAAGAGAAAGGGAAGATGATGTTGAAGCATGGTTGCTTGGGCACAGAAGATATTTTTAGTTTCATAACTATTCGTCCAACTTGGAAGCCAGGATTGCCACCTACCATTTACACGAGAAAGTTGAAATGTGGTGTGACCAACTGAAGCAAGTGGAACATGTTAATGAAAGTAGGATCACTTGGAAGAAGTTCAAGAAGCACTTCCAAAAGGAGTACCTCTCAGATCATTTCTATGACAAGAAAATGTAGGAGTTCTTTGAAATCAGGTTGGGAAGTGTTACTATGGAAAAATATGAGAAGAAGTTATTGGGATTTTAAAGTATGTCAGGTTCATTGGTGATGAGAAAGTAAAAATATAGAGATTTCTAAGTGGACTGCCATCCTTTTATAAGGAAAATATGAAGTATTATGAACCCAATACCTTGACTAAGGCCATTAGGAAGGCTAAATACATGTATGAGCAAGGCCAGGGAAGAGAATCCATGTAGAAATATTGGAAGGACAGGAAAAATGAAAAGTTCGATCAGAGGAGGAAAGGATTCAAACCTCCCTTCAATAGGAAAGAGCCTAATAAAAATTATCAAGATCAATATGCTAAAGGAAATTTCAAGAAAGAAGATTCCTTGGGAAAAAGAGGAAGACCACCAATCCAATGCTAGGGATGCAAGGAACATCACTTGTACAAGGACTGCCCACATAGAAAGGACAGAGTGAAGACTGTGCACAACATCCAAGAGGCTACAATAGTCAAAGGTATGGGAAGAATCTATGCATATTTAAATGATCAACAAGTAGAGTACCAGTCCAATATGATCAAGGTGGAAGGTAAGATCATAAATAAACCTGTTGCTATTTTGATTGATTCAGGAGAAATTCATTGCTACATTGATCCTAAGATAGTGGATAGATTACATTTGGAGAAAAGTAAACTTGGAAAAGCAAGTTTGGTTCAGTTAGCCACTGGAACCAAAAGAAGGATCCATGATATGGTCAGAAGTTGTTCCATAAGTATTAATGGCGTGAATACTAGTATTGATCTAAATATCATACCATTGGGGTCTTATGATAATCTAATTGGAATGGATTGGTTGGACAAGCAACATGTTGTCCTAGATTGTCATAACAAGACATTTACATGTCTTGATGGGAATGGAAAATGGAGCACTGTGAAAGGAGTTCCAAGACACATCTCTATAAGGGAGATTTCAGCCTTACAATTAAAAAGATGTTTTAGGAAAGGATGTCAATTGTATGCAACTCATGTGGAAGAGATAGAAAATACAAAGGGGCCAAGCCTCTAAGATTTCTCAGTACTACAGAAATTTGAAGATGTATTCCAATAAATACTCGGATTTCCACCAAGAAGGGAGACAGATTTCTCAGTTGATCTAGTGCTAAGAGATGCCACGGTGTCAAAAACACCTTACAGAATGAGCACACCAAAGTTAAAATAATTACAAATGCAGTTGGAGGAATTTTTGAAGAAAGGGTACATACGTCCAAGTGTTTCACCTTGGGGAAAACCAATACTTTTTGTCAAAAAGAAGGATGGAACCTTGAGGCTGTGTATTGACTTCCGACAGCTAAACAAGTACACCATAAAGAACAAGTATCCTCTACCCCGAATTGATGACCTCTTTGATCAGCTAAGAGGAGAAAAGATATTTTCAAAAATTGACATGAGGGAAGGACACCATCAGGTAAGAATCAAAGAAGAAGACATTCATAAGACAACCTTTAGGAACGGGTATGGGCATTAGGAATTTGTAGTGGTTCCATTTGGACTGACCAATGCACCAGTTGTATTCATCTGCTTAATGAATGGCATATTCAGGAATTATTTGGATAATTTTGTCATAGTATTCATGGATGACATGCTTATCTATTCTAAGTTTGAAGAGGAGCATGAACATCACTTAAGACTAGTATTGCAAGTACTAAGAGAACATTAATTGTATTCCAAGTTGAGTAAGTGTTATTTTTATCAAAAGAAGATCCATTAATTGGGACACATTATTTCAGAGCAAGGCATAGCAGTAGATCCAGAGAAGATCGAAGCCATTAGAGGATTGCCAAAACCCAGAAATGTGTCAAACGTCAGATATTTTATGGGATTAGTTGGCTACTACAGAAGGTTCACAGTAGGGTTCTATAATATTTATCATCCCATCACTTCTTTGCAAAAGAAGGCAACTAAATTTGAATGGACACTCAAGTGTGAAGAGAATTTTAATATGTTGAAGGAATTACTTACTAGTGCACCTGTGTTAAAGATTGTTGACCAAATGAAAGTTTTGTGGTATGTACATATGCATGTAAGGAAGGACTTGGGGGAGTCCTCATACAAAATGGACATGTCATTGGATATGAGTCTAGAAATATTAAGGAACATGAGAGGAACTATTCCACGCATGACTTGGAACTTGTTGCCATTGTTCACGCCTTGAGGATATGGAGGCATTATCTCATGGGGAAGAAATTCGAATTAAGGACAGACCACATTGGCCTGAAGTATCTTTTTGAACAACCGACATTGAATGTCAGGAAAATAAGATGGCTAGAATTTTTAAGTGAATATGACTTCGATATCAAGCATATCAAGGGCAAGGAGAATAAAGTTGTCGATGCACATAGTAGAAGAGTGCATCTCATGCATGCTACTATTGTTAGTACGCATCAGTCAAACTTGAAGAGCAGAATTTTAGATGGTCTTGTTACAGACCAGCATTACCTACAAGTAAAGGAAAATTTACAGCAAGGAGATGTACAGCAGAAAATAAAGGAGTATGAGATAAAGGAAGATGGACTACTCATGCATAAAAATAGAATCTATGTTCCTAGTTCTGGAGAACTCAGAAATTTGGTACTGAAGGAAATGCATGATGTTCCTTATGATGGACATCCCGGTTACCAGAAAACAATTACAGCAGTAAGAAACCAGTTCTTTTGGTCGGGAATGAAGAAGGATGTTGTTGATTACATCGATCCATGTATGGAATGTCAGAAGGTGAAGGATGAGCATAGGCACCCAGCGGGTTTGTTGCATCCATTGTCAATCCCAGAGAAGAAATGGGAAGTGATCACCATGGATTTCATCACAGGATTACCCAGAATGAATAATCAACGTGATTCAATCATGGTGGTGGTTGACAAATTAACAAATTCTTCTCATTTTGTGCCTGTGAAGACAACGCATACATTGGCTAATATTGCAGAAATTTTCATGAAGGAAATTTCTAGGTTGCATGGGATACCTAGGACAATCGTCTCGGACAGAGATACAAAGTTTACCTCCAACTTCTAGAGGGGATTGTTTAAATAATTTGGCACAAATCTAAACTTTATCATGGCATATCATCCCTAGAAAGATGAGCAGACAGAGAGAGTCAATCAAATAATTGAAGATATGTTGAGAATGCATGTGATGGATAAGCCATTTAAGTGGGAAGATTGCTTACACTTGGTTGAGTTTACATATAATAATGGGTATCAAGATTCATTAAGAATGATCCCATTTGAAGCCTTGTATTGTAAGAAATGTGATACTCCAGTAAGCTAGGACAACCCAATGGATAGAGTGGTACTTGGGTCGGAGTTTCTCAAGGACATGGAAGACCAGGTGGTTAAGATCAAGAAGAATTTAAACGTAGCTTCGGATAGACAGAAAGTCTATGCAGACAAGAACAGGACAGCTAGAGAATTTAAAGTAGGGGAGAATGTACTTTTGAAAGTGCATCCCAAGAAAATCTCTTTAAAATTGGGTAGTTGTGCAAAGATGGCAGCCAGATTCTGTGGTCCATTTGAAATATTGGACAAAATAGGGCCAGTTACATACATGCTTGCATTTCCTGCTTCCATGAATGTGCATAATGTATTTCATCTATCTTTAATAAAGAAATATGTACATGACCCTAACCATGTTGATGATTGGCATCTGATTCAGGTAGAGACGGGGGGAGATTTTCAGGTTCAACCAGTGCGGGTATTGAATAGAAAATTCAAAATGCTTCGAAATAGAGTTATAGAGATGGTAAAATTTCAGTGGATTTGCTACGGTCCTGAAGATGCTACCTGGGAGCACGAAGATGCCATGTGGGCAGAGTACCCGTGGCATTTTGAATAAATTTGATATTTTGATCTCTATTTTGTATATGCACTGAGGACAGTGCCAAAATAAGGGGGAGGGGATGTAAAACCCCAGGTTTTGAACCCCCATTTTAAATAATGTATTGTTACAATGCTGAGAGGCCAGGGTGCCCAAACAATTATTAAAAGGCCAGTGTGCCTAAGACATGTAATGTTTTCTATCATTATTAATAATAAATACATAGACGATTGTTAGATGGATAAGGACTAGAGTTATAGGGGGATATGATTCCACAAGAGAGGGGGATTGAGGGGCTAAGTGTTATTCCTATGTTAATTACCCTTTTTTCTAAGGGAGGGGATCGGTTACGTGAGATTCTTGGGGAAGGCCAGAAGGTTCTTGATTTCCCCATGAAAATACTTAAACCCATCCCTGGTCTGATTGTAGGGTTGGTCATTGGTTGGGGATCGATGGTCATTGTTCATTCGACCGATGGCTTGTTCGTTGATTTCCTGTACGTTCCTTCATTTCCCTCATGCACTTTCATGCACCCACTTACCCATCCATTGATCCACCATCACATGTGTCTTGGCTTGGGAAGGGAAGCAAACTGTTGAAGAATTATCCACAAGATAGTTGGTTGTAATGGTCGTTGGTGCAATCCAGCCATGACCTGGGGCCTACATGTCTGAGATACGTTGGTATGTGCCCTGTTTTTCTCACAACTATGAGTCCTGAGAGTTCCAGCATTGAGATTTTGGACTAGCTGTGCTGGAGGCCCCAAAATAAAGGAGAGGTATTGCCTAAGGGACTACGTGGCAGAGAAGGGTGGAGGTCCATTCTCTTGGGGCTGTACAGGCTGGGTAGAAGAGAGTTGGGTACTTGGATTGTTGTGGGTGTTGGGAAACCTGTGAGAGATTGAGACATGACTAGTTTGGGAACCCAAGTACACTCTGGAACCGTCCTTGTGGATTCATAGCCCTGGCTCGGGGGTGACACTATTGTTGAGATTTGGAGCAGTAGTGTCTACGGTTGGGTGGAACGTCCTTGGTCTGCAGCTAGTTGGTGTCATCTTTCATAAAGATAAGTGCTCTTTGTTATGGTATCATTTACATGTATATGAATGTATTTTTGTTGTATATTTAATTATCGTTTAATTGAATCTTTAGACTATGCATGCTTTTTGAATACTGATGTGCATGTCATTAAAGTCTTTTCTTTTATGCATCCTTAAATTTTAAAAAGGTATCGTAATAGAAAGAATTCCAAGGGTGGGCTTGAAGGTAGCATGCCCCGGCCTGTGGGTGGTTGGGGATGTTACAGTCATGTTCATTAATTTGTTTTCATATCATTATGAATT
>JZKD02S2160349.1:31285-43226 GCA_000966675.3 Picea glauca
TCAAGTATTCAGTCCATTGGATTTTGTCTCTGAGAAATGGATTCTCACATGCTTCATAGGCTTCTTTAAAATATGCATCATCTCTGTACATCTCCTTGAGATTGTCAAAACCTAATGTTTTCACTCAGAACTCTTGCAGAATCAAACATTTCATTCTCAATGCATCGGCAACCTTGTTAGCAGTTCCAGAAATATGCTTTATAAAAAAAGTAAAATTCTGCATATATTCAACCCATTTTGCATGCTTCTGGTTCAATTTATCCTGTCGAGTTATGAATTGTAAAGCATGGTTATTGCTATACAAGACAAACTCCTTTGGAACCAAGTAATGCCTCCACTTTTTTAGTGCATGTATGACTACATATAAATATTTATCATACGTGGAATATTTTATCTTGGTCTCGTTCAGCTTCTCACTGAAGTATGCAATCGACTTGTTGTCTTGACCTAAGACCGCTCCAATCGCAAATCCACTTGCGTTGCACCTTACTTGAAACGTTTTCCTGAAATATAGTAGAATCAAAATTGGTTGTTCAGTTATCTTATCTTTCAACAACTTGAAACTTTTCTCCGCTTCTTCTATCCAATGAAAAGATTTGTGTCTTTTCTTGACTGTGTCCATCATTGGTGCACATATCCCACTGAAATTCCTGATGAACTTTCTGTAAAAACTAGCCAATCCATGGAAGCTTCTGACTTCAAAGATACTCCTTGGCGATGGCCAATCTTTGATTTCTCTTACCTTTTCCGGATCCATCTTTAACTCATTCGCATAGATCACGAAACCTAAGTAAATGATCTCTGTATTCATGAAAGATAACTTTTTCAGATTTATCAACAATCCTTTAAGACTTCAAGACTTCATTCATCAATCTCATAAAAGTACTGGGTGCATTCGTCAAACCAAATGGCATGAAAATCCATTCATACAGTCCTTCATTTGTTTTGAATGTTGTCTTCCATTCATCACCTTCCCTCATTCTAATCTGGTGATATCCACTTTTCAAGCCAATTTTTGAAAAAAAATTTGCTCCACTCAAGCAATCCATTAAGTCATCCATCCTGGGTAAAGGATATCTATACCTGATGGTAATCTTATTTATAGCTCTCGAGTCTGTACACATTCTCCAGCCACCATCTTTCTTTGGACTTAACATTGTAGGTACAGTGCATGGACTCAAGCTTTCTCTAATCAACCCCTTATCCATCAAATCTTGAACTTTCTTCTTGACCTCTTCATTCTCCTGCGGTGTCAATCTGTACGCTGACTTTTTTGGTAAACTCACTCTCGGTATAAGGTCAATGTGATGACTTATTCTCGTGATGGGAGGCAACAAACAAGGTAATTCATTCACCACTATATCAGCAAAATTCTCTAGTAGTTCCTGAATTTCCTCAGGTAGGTCATCTATCAAAGTACTGGTCATGATGACTCTAGGTTTTCTAACCACAACAAACTGCATTTCTTCATCTTTCTTGACTTCATCAAGAAGTTCGTCCCCACTCATGAGAAGTATAGTATTGATCATCTATGTTTTTACCTCCTTGTCTTTAATTGGAAGCAACATATACGTCTTACCATTCTTCTCTAAGGTGTAAGTGTTTTTCCTCCCATCATGAACAAAATTCTTGTCATATTGCCACAGTCTCCCCAACAAAAGATGACAGACATCCATGGGAATAACATCACATAAAATTTCATCCTTATATCCCCCTATATTAAATTCAACTAAACATTGTTTAGTGATAGTTACCTGATATCCCTTTTGTAACCACGAGACTTTGTATGGGCTCAGATGTGAAAAAGTCTCTAATTCCAACTTCTCCACCATTTCTATGAATACTAAATTATCTGTGCTTCCACTATCCACTATTACCTTGCATACCCTGTCCTTGGTCTTGCAAGCAGTCCTAAATAAATTGTTCCTTTGGACTAGATTTTCTATCTCTTTATATATCTTTAAGAGAATTTTCCTCATCATTAGTGACCTTCCACCTTCTGCATCTTCTGCCTCAACATTTATCCCTTGTGCTTCTGAAATGTGAGCTTCGCCTCCGTCTCTTTTTCTATCGGGGCATTCAAAAGACTTGTGTCTGATTTTTCCACAGACAAAACGCTTTACCTCACCTCCTATGCCTCTTCCTCTTCCTCTTGCTCACAGAAAAGTGTTCTTGTCAGCATGTTGGCACAGGGGCAGACCCAGGGTTCAACGCTCAATAGCACACCAACAAAGCCCTAACCACCGACCCTTTCAGCAACACCTTCCAAGCAGATGAAGTCTCACCCGACGTAGAGGTAGGGGTGGTTGTAGGACTCAAGTGTCTGCAACCTTAGCTGGGACACATATCTATGACTATATTTCTTACATCGCACTTAGCATCAGTTATTTGCTAACATGCGTTCATTAATACACTTTGCAGAAAGCACAGAGCACTGCAATAATTACTCAAATCTAGCACTTAGCAATGATAAACAGGCTATACTCAATAGATTAATCACTTAGCATCCTATGTATCATATCTAGCATGCATTCATATCTCATAATCACAAAGCATCAATAGATCTATCTAAACATATCAAATCACTTAGAAAGAAAGAGACAAACACATCAGCACAATACACAGAGTTACCGTGGTTCACTCCCACCCCGGGGCTACGTCCACAAATTCTTCTTTATATTATCTTGGTCAAGCAGTTACAACACTAAGCCTCCAAGATCCTACCCTGCATAGGACAAGATATTTTTGCATCTCGCTAGATCCTCTTTCCCCGGGTAGATCCAAGCACTAAGCCTTCTCACACTCTGGCACTCAGCACGTATTACGGCATGCACAGAGCTCTTACGGTCACCTAGACTTCTGATCACATAGATCCAACTTATGCACTAAGCCATCGAAAGACAGGGCCTCCTTTATTACATGGCCTAGACCTCTATTTATACATAGAAAAATTCCTAAACAAGGGCCCACATCCCTTTCCCGTTACAATAATCCCGAAAAAAACCCAAAAAGGTTCCACAAAAACTGGTGAGATCCCGTGATCTCCGCTTCGCTATGTGCCCCATCTTTGACAGGCAGTTGAAGTACCAAATGGTCAACTATGACCAAGTATTCCTCAAAACTTGGTCGAGGGCCAACAGGCCCCCAACACTCACTTGTGACTCGTCCCGAGTCACTCTTCTCTGGGTAACTCTGCCTCAAAGGCCTCGAGCTTCGCTCAAGCTTCTTCGACCTGTTGCTTTTCTATTGCTTCTTGTTCATAAAACTCCTAAATGAGTGTGTTACTAGCTGGTCCTTCTAAGCATTGCTCTATTGTATTCATGACCTATTCTAGGTTTGTCCCTTGGCTCTCAATCTCTAAGAATAGTTGGCATGCCCTATCCTGCAAAGGTTGAAGTTGTTGCGTCACTTCCATGACCTTGCTCTAGATCATATGAATCTGTTGTTGCACGACACGTTGTTCATGGGACCTCTTCATTTTCTCTATGGTTGGTAGGGCCTTTAGTTGTACATGTAACTTCTTGGCTTGGTACTTCACCTCCTAGAGTTGTGACTCCAATTTATGCAATTCAGGGTTCTCGGATAGGTTATAATCTATCTGCGCACTTCTACTACTTAATTGCTTGCATTCTTCAGTGAGTGCCTTAATCCTTTCTATTGTGCTTCGGGCATTCACTTCTCATTGGTCACATTCTTCTTGTGGAGTACTCGGTATAGCTTGGAGCTCTAGTTCTACTACTCTTTGTTGCAATTGCTGAATGACTTCAGCAAGATTCATTACTTGGCATTCTATGGGTTCTTCTACCTTCTATTCTAAGCCAATCACAAAGTGAAATGCTCTGTTGAATGCGTCTTCGATCCCGATCTGCTTCACAAGCAGATACTCCCTTTCCTTTTGGATCTTTGTGTGTTCTTTATCAAACTTCTCTTGGATGGCCTCCTTCTCTTGCTGTGCATCTTGGCGCTTCTCTATTATTTCCTTGTGTGCATTCTTTAGGTCTTAGGTGGCCTGCATTGTTACTTCTTCTTCTTTTCGAAGGCGTACTTCGACTAGGTTGGCAATCCTGTGAATTTGAACTGACTCATCTCCTGCTTCGGGTGTTCCTTCTGGGATAGGCACAGTGGAGACTGCGTGGTTATACTGGAGGGCTTGTTGTACTCCTTGGAGCTCGACTTCGATTCTGTCATACATCGTCTGTTGCTTGGCCTCCTGCTTTTCTGTGATCTCTTCTATAGCTTCATTCAAAGTCGCAAGGAGAAAGTTGAAGTCATCTGGATTGAGCGTGGTCTTGATCTTGGTCACGGTCTCTTTGGATTTCTTCTTAATGAAAGACTTCGAAGGTGACCCTTTTCTTTTCTTTAGAACTTCGACTTCATCTTCTGGTTGTTGTTCAACTTCTTCTAGGTCTTGTTCATTACCTTCTTCATCTGGTGTGACGGACGCTGTCCTTATAGAGCAGCTATCCACATCTTGAACCTCTTCAATTTTCTTCGTCTCCTTTGTCTTCTTTTTCTTCTTTGTCTTCTGCATCTTACTAGGCCCAGGTGTGTCCTACGCAACTTCTGGGTTGTTGATATTTGAAATATCCGTTGGATCTACTGCAACGAGGAGGTCCACCAATCATTCCTTGGTGATCTCTTCAAGGTCTTCTTCTGTCAGTTTATAATGGGATTGCAGTTGTTCCTGGTGCTCATCAGCACGTGGAGTTAGGTATATGAAGTGGTGGTATGCGCTAAACTTCATTAAGGGTCTGAATCTGTGGAGTGTGTTTGGAGTAATGTGAGGTGTGGCTTGTATCGCGGTCTTCAACTGGATGTAGTATCTGTGAAAGAGGGTATTCGACTGCCATTGCCTGTTCATATCTGTCGTGTACCATAATGTATTGAACTTTGCAACCAATGGTTCAAATGGTAGGGTTTCAGGAAAAACAACATCCTCCAGCATCTCCCATGCTATGAAGGTGATCAAGATGAGAAGCCAGCTGAAGTGGAACTCATATCCTTGGTCTTGCGCTTCTCTGCAATCCAATTTGAGTTGATCCGCTAAGTACTTTGACCAGTTCATTTGGACTCCTTCTACGCATTTTCCTGCGAGATCAACTACAAACCCAGATACTTGCGTCGGTCTGTTCTTGCAGACTAACTTTCCTGTGATCATCTGACAAGCGAGGTGCATTGTGCCACTGTCAATAGAGGTTACCTTGTAACCTCATGTGCCTTTTTCAACATTTCCATAGGCCTCTTTAATCTTCTGTGAAAGAGCGCGATCTGTGGTCTTTCTAGGGTAATAGTCTTGCAGGTCAGGGCCCTGCATGATCAGCCCAGTGATTTGATTGATCAGCATCGGATCAATCGTTATACGTCGGTTCAACCAAAAATATCCTCCATGGTATCTTGCCAGTAGCAATTTTACGCAAGATTTCACCTCCTGGTGCCCACCAAAGTGTGGAATCTTCCTTACATTAAGTAAGGTGGACTACGTGAGGTTCATCGTTCGTTGTTGAGGGACGATCTTGGAATTCTTTCCCTTTTTCATCGTCAAATACTTTTCCAAGGAAAGCATACTGTAGGCTTTTCGGTCACCAAGGTTGAAGTCGCAAAACTTCAATGCTGCGAGTTTGGTCTGCTCAGTGTGAATTGCGCGCACTCCCTTTGGTAGGTACGCAGTGATCATAGGGTAGTCATAATATTGGGGCACACTGTCACAATTGATTTCACCTTTCAGAGGAGCTATGTAAGAGGGAAAGATGCTCCGGGATCAGTTTGGCATTCGCGATGTCATCTCTATGTTTAGTACATTTCACGTCGGTCTGTCGGGATGGTCCAGCTCCAGCAGTGGATGGAGAAGTTGTTACTCCTCTTGACGACGAGGCTTGGACTCCGGTGGAGATTCCTCTCTCTGACATAACTCTTTCGGTTCTTAAGCTAGCAAGTACTTCTCTCACCGATTCTTCTGTTGCACTAAGCTTGTCAGACATGTAATCTCATGATCATTTTCTTAGATTGTCAATGGGATGAAGGTACCGTAATCGAGTAGAGAGCAAGGTGGGGTAGTCACTATTCCACAATGCGGGTATTATGTGAGCTCAAGTTCTCAATTGCCAAAAGTTTCTTTCGAGCATGGCGCGACGGAATAAGTAAGTAAAGTTGTAACAGACTGCTTACAACGGATAGGAGGGTCCATTAACTCTTGATCTGTCCATTATGGCGTAGTCTAATGGTCAAGTAATAGGTCATAACTTTATTTTGAGCCATTCGGGCCATCAGGGGAATGGGTATATAATCATCTAACGGCTATATTACTTCAACATGGCGAAGTTCCATATGTCGTTGTTCTGCTATCCCGGTGAAGCTCAAATTCTACATGTTTTCCTTCTGCAGGGTTTCTTCTGGAACGTTCTGTAATTTCTCTAACTTCACTTTCTTCTTCATGAGTTTTCTATCCTTCTTCCCAGTGAGATTCGTCTCAGTCATCCTTTTTTCATTCTGATTCTTTTCTTCTCTTGGCATGGTAACTTCGCAGTGTTGAGATCCATTCTTCAGATCCACGGGTATTACTTGTCCAACATATTTTTCGGTCCTCTGTGATTCTTCTAGTGTTCTGTCAACTTCTTCATCCAAGTTCCTAGGGTCAAGAACCCTTGATCTGTTCTCCTACTCTTCAATCAACTATGTGATCCTTCTAGTCATGAAGTCTCTTAAATCTTGTCTCTGTTGTTCTAGGTCCTTTTTTGCTTCCTATTTTCTATCTTGATCTTTCTCAATCCAAGGTTTACCAAGTAACATAGTAAATGGGGCATTGTCCTCCACAAACTTAACAATCTCAAAATCTTCTTTTGTTGAAGCTCCATGAGCATTCATAGATATCTAAGTGAGATTTCCACATAGGTTTACCAGCTTTCCTCTGAAAAATTGTATTCCTCCTAATGAAGGGGTCATGTCAAGTCTTCCTATAGCTTTCCAGGTTCCTTCTGTCATAATTTTCACCTGTGTTTCTTCATCCAAAACACAGTCAATGTCGAAGTCTCCTATTCTCACTTCAATCTGTTCTTTCTTCTTGAAGATCTCTGATAGCCTAACATATCAGTGGTCATTCAAGGTATCTCTCATATGTAGCAATATATTTTCTGATCTCGGCAACGGAACCATTTTTTGGCACAGGGGCAGACCTAGGGTTCAACACTCAAGAGTGCACCAACAAAGCTCTAACTACCAACCCTTTCGACAACACCTACAAAGTAGATGAAGTCTCACTCGAGGTAGAGGCAGGGGTGGTTGCTGGACTCAGGTGTCTGCAACCTTAGCTAGGACACAAATCTGTGATTATCTTGCTTATAGCGCACTTAGCATCAGTTATGCACATAGATCTTACAGTCACACAAACTTTGATCACATATATCCAACTTATGCACTGAGTCATCGACAGACAGGGCCTCCTTTCTTACATGGCCTAGACCTCTATTTATACATATAAAAATGCCTAAACAAGGGCCGACATCCTTTTCCCATTACAATATTCCTGAAAAAAAACCCAAAAAGGTTCCAAAAAAAGTAGTGAGATCTCGTGATCTCCACTTCGCTATGCACTCCGTCTTCGACAGGCAGTCGAAGTACCAAACGGTCAACTATGACCAAGTATTCCTCAAAAACTTGGTCGAGGGCCAACACGGCATATTGCCTTCCTTGTGAACTTCCTCCTCTTTCAGGGTGAGTGTGAGTTTTCTTTTCTTCTTCCTTCGACTTCTGTACTTTGTCTTGGGCAATTGCTT
Organism: Picea glauca; assembly: GCA_000966675.3. Taxonomy (NCBI): domain Eukaryota; kingdom Viridiplantae; phylum Streptophyta; class Pinopsida; order Pinales; family Pinaceae; genus Picea; species Picea glauca. The sequence goes on from JZKD02S2160349.1 coordinate 39,055, forward strand.
TGCCTCTATTTTGGCTTCTACCTCTGCCTCTTTGTCCTTGCTTTTAGGTCAAATTTTATGCAAACTTCAGAGCAATCTGATAAGCATATTCCACATTTCTAATTGTCACCATACTCATCTCATCTTGAATGTCATATCTCAGACCATTCATGTATATGGAAACCTTCTCATCATCACTTTCTCGATGACCTTCTCTAATGTTAATCCTGTAGAACTCTTCAATGTATTCCTTCATTGTCATCCCCTTCTGTCTCAAATTTTGCATTCTTCGAAACAGATTGATTTGGTAATCTCTGGGTATAAATTTGTCTTTCATATTTGCGACCATTCTATCCCAGCTTTTGATTTTTTGCTTGCCCTTGTAACGCCTGTCAACCTGCAGTTCATCCCACCACAGTGTTGCATTCCCTTTAAGTCTAGTGACAACATGTTTCACTTTCTTATCTTCCTCGACATCCTCATAGGCGAACTATTTATCAAGGGCTATAAACCAATCTAGCATCTCTTTAGCGTCTAAGTTGCCTTCATACATCGGAATGTCCAGCTTTTCCTTGGCACCTATTCTTGCAACAGCTCTGAATAGACGTTCTTCCGCAGCATCCTCAACTGCAAATTATTCTTCGTCGGGCCTTGCTTCATTTTCGTTCTCGGATTCACTAACATATCCAACATCAGTTGTTCATTTTTGCATTGTCTCCATAGCATCTAGTTGAGCATGAAGTTCTCTCATCTCCCTCTCCACAGCTGGATCAGGCATTGGTCTATCATGACATCTTCTGGGTGGCATTGTGCAAATCTACTTCTCACAGAATTCAAATCACACCTTGCCTTCTGTCTCCTCTCACCTACAGAAACAAATATTGTAGGCTCTGATACCACCTGACATAGACCCACTACCCCAAGGGGTCCGTCTGACCTCTCGATCATGGATCTCCTGTTCTCTTTGAGCTGAAGCGACCCTCAGGTCCCTGCTGGAACCCTTGCAACAAATAACCCACAAGAATTTAATAGAACCCCCCCTGCACGAAGAGGTTCTAGGCGCAATTCCTTTTCCAATACAACTGCGCAATATGACTATGGGCCAAACTCTATTGGCACTTCACACTTCGCAGTTTCGGGAATGTTGAGGTGAAGCGACTCAACAACTCCACCTTTGAAACCCCGAAACTCGATTAGGTCCTAGCAAAGGCTAGCCCCCCCTTCAACGAGGTTGACGTGACCCTCCACTAAGGACTGGGTCCCAACCTTTAAATTTCTCCCAGGAGTTCACAATTCGAGAAATCTGTGAATAGTTTTTCCCCTTTCCTTTCAAATCCCCAACTCTCGAAAGTCGGGGGTCCAGATCCAACAATCCAGATCCAATGGTCCAGATCTGCCACAAACTGACAGCCCTAGCTGCTTGTCAGCTTTCTCCTTTTTGGGGATTTGAAAATGATGTGTGCGCCTTTCCTCCAGTGCCAAATTTCTCAAACCGTACATGCCGTGATCAACGGTTCACAGAGCACGTTAATCAATGGCTTAGATATAACCCTGATTTCATGTATTGTGGTTCCAAATGACAAGGCTCGACCTTGCTCCCCAATACCATGAATCCCAAACTCTTGAACTCAATGGACGACCATTATCCCACTGGATCAACGGCTCAGATCTCCTGTGAGTATTACATGCTGAATGAACCTCGCCCAACCTCCTCGTGGCTTATCACGATCGGACGACTCTCATGGTTTCGACACTCTCCCTTGGAAGTGGTCCACCGTTCACTCAAGATTCAATGAACCTTTTTAAAATTCTCCCAGACATCAACCTGTCTGAACTTAGATTTCGTGCGACTCTAATCTCCACCTCCCTTCAAGCTATTCGAAGGTCCTAACCCTCTTGAGCATAGATTTCTTTGTTGGATTCTGGATTCAAAGAATCCCTGTGTGCACACTTATCACGGATCTGCGATAACCTCCAGTTACCCATCATGTTAACTCTGTGCACTCCTCGCAACAGATATTCTCCAACCACTCTGTGGGATTGAAGAATTTCAATTCCTTCCTCAGCCTGCGCACTCCTTGCATGGCTTTGTGCCTTAGCCACAACTCTACTGATATAATCCAACGTTACCCCCCTAATCTTTCTGAGATAAAACTCAGAACTCTCTCACGCACTCTATGCATACCTTTCACTACAGTCCTTGCAGGAATTATCAAGGAGAGAAACAATTGAAAATTATATTTCTACTCTCACATACTTCATATATTCACCATGAAATCACAAGCATACACATAGCATTGAAACAAATGCATGACAGAGAAATATAAGCAAATTGTAACATACCATTCAAAAGATACAAACAATATTCATCACACGCCATGTAAATTGGATCAAATCGTTCTTATATTAATCCAGAGCTTCTGTACATGGTTCAATAGCAACAACTATTCTTCATACAATCTCTAATCTTCTATTCCTCTCTACTCTCCTAATCTTCTACATCAAATTACAATAATCTCTAAGGATTACAAATGAGAGAGTCTTCTTGAGTTTTTCCCTCTCTCTTCTCTAAGCTATCTTATCAGAATTAAAAGCCACCTACTAAACATAAATTACAATAATGGCCTCCTTATCCGACAGATGAGAACAATTCTCATAATCTGTATTACAATCCCCCAAAACATAAATGCAAATACATCCTTCCAGATTTTTTCATTAATGCTTTCTCTTTCAAATTTGAAACATCCTCAAAATGTGCATTGGTGCATTTCCAACTGTACTCACCCTTGTGCTTGCTTTGTTTGCTCGCTTACGATGCTCCTGCATCATTTATTCTCTACTCTCTTTTCTTCACATATGAAATGAAAGTACAAAGAAATGATCACTCATTATGGAGTTGTCTATAAAATTGTGGCATGAATGGCTACTACAAAATATTATACCTCCTCTATTATGCTCTCAAATCCCACTCCTAAATTATTTTTTCAAATATAGAATAACTACAATACTAAAAGAATGTAACCCCATCTCTTCCTAGTGGCCCAATATTTAACATAGCATGGTAGTCGTCCAAGGTTAAGGTTAGGTTTTTTGCATGCCTCAACCCTCAATTAATGTTAGGGATTTGGACCCTTTAGAATATTCTTAAATTTCCACATGTGATTATCCCCACATGTCTAAGTAATGGGGGCTAACATTGCATCCACTGGGTACCATGGTGGTCAAGAAGGTAGGTCAACTTGTGGGAGGCATAATGTCTTCATGCCAGCTCCAATTGAGGTGATTTTCGAACCATTAGAAAACTACCAATGTGTAGAATAGAATCGAGGGGATGGAGGTATTATCATAAAAATATTACCTCGAAAAGTGTCATGTAATGCCTAAAATTGGCTTTGGAAGGTTCTAGACCCCAAATCTCTAAACTACGACTTGCCACTAAAGTGGGCCCTGCGAGCAAACTCCTCCAATTTTTACACCCAAAAAGTACCAAGATAGATGAAAAATTATATAGTGATCCATTCCATATTTTTATGCCAAGAATTCTCATAATGATTTATCCAGGTGGATATTGGTGGCCACCCACCTGTTCCAACTGGCTCCTTTTTCCATTTTTTTGTTCAGAATGTTATTTTTTACTTCTTTGTAATTGTGGGTTATACACTTACGAGGTTGTCTGGATCCCTACACATCTTCCTAGTGGATACTATTGGCCTCCCACCTAATCCAACTGGATTATTTTTTATTTTTTCATGTCATCACATCTTGTTGTACTTTCGGGGCTGTTTTGGGGCCACAAACAGTGTTATTTTGGCTCACCACAGTCAAATTGTATACAAAGTCAAATTTTGATGACGTAATGTGTATTTCTTGAAAATACCTTTCCAACGTGCTATCACACACCTAAAACGGAGATCGTATGCAAAAGTTACGACCCCAGAAAGTTAATGTACTAACTTACCCAAACGGGGCCCACGTGACTTGGAATTTCATCTCCTAGGGTTAGGTTTATGGGTGTCTAGGGTTTTTTCATTCATGTTTAACATAAAAAGTCCTTCATAGCCTCATTCTAATCATCTTCTGACGAATGAGCATAGTCATCACATCTCTTCTCATAGATAAAGTTGTCACCATTATAGCGAATCTTGCACTCTGTATTTTTATAGTCTCTTTACAATTCTTTCATTAATAGAAAT
>JZKD02S2160371.1:0-32639 GCA_000966675.3 Picea glauca
TTGACACATGATTGGTACATACTTGGTACATGTTTGGATGCACTTGTTTATGGTACAGGTTGATTATAGGTTGGTGCATGGTTGATGCACTTGTTTATGGTACAGGTTGATTACAAGTTGAGGTATAGGTTGATGCATGGTTGATGCATAATTCAAATTTATTGGTACAGGTTTACAACAATATATCTCACAGTGATAGTGTGACAGTGGTTCCATCATTCTACTTCTACTTCGGGGTGACAGGATGGGGCAAGGACAGGTGGTTGTAGCCACCTTCTGGTTGTAGCCGGAGAACATTGGGGGTTGTAGCCTCCTTCTAGTTGTAGCCAGAGAATTGGGGAGTTGGATATTCTCTTAGGTTGTAGCCTAAGAAAGTAGGGGGTTGGAGACTCCTTCCAGTTGCAGCTGGAAAACAAAGGAAGTTGGTGTTTCCAATGAATGTAATTCTTCAAGACATATAAGAAAAAGCATTCTGTGGTTTTCTCTCGATTTGGGTTTCCATGTAAAACACTAGTGTATTGTGTATGTGTGTGATTGTTTATTTCTTACTGCTCATTATTGGATAATAATTCTACATTGATATAATATTTGAAGAAAAAGGATTATAATTACGCTATTATTGATTCACCCCCCCTATCGGTAATCCAACAGTTGATATCCTTGGCATCGAACACGAAGATGTTTATTGAAGGCTATTAGCACAAACCTTTGAAGGAAAAGTGAGAACCTAGTTCTAAGGACTCCCGGTAGGTTCCATACAGTCATAATATGATCTAGAAAATGTCTTCCTAAGACAATGGGGAGAGAAGTGTTACAAGGGAAAAAATCTCTATGGCCAAAGGTAAACCACAACAGACAGGTATGACTGCATAAATAAACTCAATTCCAACATGCGCTATATAAACTAATGCACAATACGAGCAATAAGCCTACCTCTATCCAATCATTTGATGTCATTCCACCATTGAGCACTTTGACCCAAATCTTTACACCTGCAAGAAGTTCTCAACGAACAAGCGATGCAAGTATATAGTGCCAATATATAAAATGCGTTAGCACATCAGATAGCACAATCCATTAATAAACATTATAAACATGCCCATGGATAATAATCATATATTTGCAAGATATCGATAGGACGCGAAAGGAGTATTTCTATTAATAATTGATCAACATAAGTATCAACATTACAGACTTTCATGTTGGCACGGTTCAAAACCAAGAAACCAAGTTCCTTCCAACTGGGTCTCCACCACTTCAATCCTCCACCAAAGGCAAGTTCATAGAAAAGAGGTAATGAGGTCCTCTTGACAATAAGGAAAGAGCTTGGGGGATGAACACTATGTTCAGATTTGAGGGACAAAGGGATGCAGACTCAATATGAAGTGATTTCTCCAAAGTAACTTTGCTCTCAAAGTTGAATGATTTCTCCTCTTTTTCCATAGCTTGAAATTGTGCTTTTATAGCCTCCAGAATGCAACTGAAGGGCCGATTCAATATGTAGTGGAGAAACAAGTGTATACGCATCTTACAAAGCAGTTAGGGAGCGTATACGTGGAAAAATATATATTTTTGGCTCTGGATTTATCAAAAAAGGGGTTGATAAGTCTGCATAGGGAAATGGAAAAAGGCACTCTATGTAAGATAGAAATGGTGAGGAAACTCTTGCTATAATAGATGCCCCCTAATGTGTGAGATCATAGAAGTATCTTCAATGGTCAAAATACATTATAAATAACCCAGAAGTGGAGTGGTAGAGAACCAGCTGGACGAACTCAATTGCTCATTACATTATGTACTAAATTTGCATACATGGATGCCAAGAATACAATGCAGATCCATGTGGAAAATATACCAACAAGTTTTCATGGCCATGATTAGGCAAGTATAAATGAGATTACATGCCAATAGTTGTCATAGTCACGAAAAAGGCCCAGTGAAACCAGTCTCAAAATCAATCTAAAGATATATGTATACTATGGAGTACAATCTAGTCTCCCATGATCGTTGAAGTCAAATAGGTACTCGTCCAATGAAATGGAAGCAACAACTCAGGAAAGTTGCATCCAAAAAGTGATGTCTTCAAGTCTTCAATACAATCCGCCAATGGTGCAAGAATACATCATGTGAATAAATGAGTTGAGGTCGAACACGATGAGACATCATTTGATTACCAATCATTCAGGTATACCGTTAACAAATGCGAGACATCCTACCAATGATGAAAGTAGGTATCAAGGCACCGAGTACATCTCTACAAATGTGAATAAAGGAGGTGGTGTTGAACACCTGAGAGATCCATTGATCAGGAGACATTGATGTATTCACATATGTCAATGGCGAGAGAGCCTGCCACTAATGACTGCAAGCCTCAAGGTACTCATAAAACTCTAGGTCTCATATCCAGAATACATGAGTTGAAGTCGATGGAAAGAGACCCACTGAAAGGATAGCATTAAGGCATCTCTCATCAATCAGCACGAGGAACAAAGCAGGAGCTTCATGATTTGGTGGAGATCGAGTGAAGAACATGTTCACGAACCAATGACCCTGTGCATATTTCGTGTATGCCAAATGCAAGTATTACATCAAAAAGACCCTTTGAATAACAACCAATGATGAAAACTACGAACAAAGGTGAGGAAACCACCAATAAGGCTAATGGAATCTGAAACACTACACGAATCCTAAAGTGTGAATAGATGTCTTACCATCAAACACAAGGGAAACCACCCAGTCAATGAGCCATGATGAAATGTTCATTGTTGGGTTCAAGGTGACCTACCAATGATGAAATTAGGTCCAGGGTGCGTCATAAGACCAAAGTATCATGTGATTCTGAGACAAACTGAGGGTATGGCCAACATGCAAAGTCAAGATTTTTGAAGAGTGGTTGACACAAGTTGATAGAATTCCTTAGAACAAGAGCATGAGACATACGGTGGACTCCAGTAGCATAGACTTAATGATGTGACAACTAGATGTAGGAGGCATCCATAATGTTCTTTATACTGACTGTAAGATTAACCAGTTAGTAGAGAATATTTTGTAACAAGATCAGCCTCCTAAGGCCATGCTAAACCCAAAATTATGATGATGCAAGGACTCAATAACTTTGTGCTATGTTCAAAGGCAACACGACTACTACCAATTACAATATAGTACTCCCTTCCTGCCCATCTTTTTTTTTTCATAACAAGTGAATGCTATGATACATGGGAGGGAATGAGAGTTGCAAGTAAGCAAAACTATTTCCAGCAATGGAATGTACTTATGCTCAATGCAAGGAAATGCATGCGGGAGATGGACACTCAGGGTGATGTTCTTTCCAGGGTATAGGGTGTCAAATTGTGAAGGATATAAACAAGGCTCTGCTTGGTTGAGGATGCAAACTACTTAGGCAACAGTTTATAACACAAAGCGAGAACTGACTAAAGGCTCAATACAACAAGCAAGGGCATGAGATGCAATCACAACTTAGTGCCAAAAAATGTCCTTTTTTATATCTTTTAGTCTACTTGGTGTGAAAAAGGGGTAAACTTGTGCCAAATAGACATATTTTCAAATCCAATTTACAAGTGTGAAAAAGACAAGTTCACTCGACAATCTTATCTATTTTTTATAGCGAGTCGGAAAAGAGATTAACTAGGACTCATTATCTTTCAAATACAATTTTAATGAGTGTGAAAGGGACAAATCACTCGGCGATATTTTCAGTTTTTGGACGAGTCGGAAAAGATCTTAACTAAGACTAGTGACCTTCAAATCCAAATTAATGAGCGTGAAAGGAACAAATCGCTCAACAATCTTTTCTCTTTTTGAACAAGTCAGAAAAGGGATTAACTTGGATTCGTTGGGAGATTCTAGGTGGAAGTTCATGGGGGAGGCCAAGGCTCCCATGCGGACCTTATGTGGAATTTTGGTATCTTACGAAGAACCGACACAAGCTCGGGAAGACCCAAATCTCTCCAAGTCAAGGAGGGAAAAGCGTTAATGGAGGTTATCATCTCTGTGTTATATCAGATAATGTCTCTTCTTGGAAAAGGCATAGGCGGAGGAATTGGATGCCCCAAAAGACCATCCCAATCAAAGGGAACCTCGTCAGGACTTGGAGGGAGAGAACTCGGGAAGAGTAAAAATATATCTTGTTCAAGGTATAGAACCAAAACTAGAAGAGTGGGATCGACCAAAAATTGCATTGGCGTGACCACTTCCTTAGACCTGTCACTCTCCAATACAAGATTTGGGTTGATTGAATATTGCATCGATACGACCACTTCCTCAACCATTGGTTGAATAGGATGTGAGACAACAAGGTCAAGAGGTTCATCAGCCCAAAACATAGGAGTGTTGTCGGTCAAAGATTGCATCGACACGATCGTTGGTTGAGAAAGATGCGAGACAACAAGGTCATGAGATGCATCACTCCCAAACATAGGAGAGGTGTCGGTCGAAGATTGCATCAACACGACCACAAGTCAGATGGGATGTGAGACAACAAGGTCAACGGATGCATCAACCCCTAAAGGAAAAGGGGTGTCAGTCGAAGATTGCATCGGCATGACTATTGTATCAACCAAAGAAGGAACAAAGTGTTGTGAAACCATAGATGCCTCAGAACCTAAAGGGCCCTTAGGTGATCCCCACGCTTCCGGTATCCCATCGGTCACAAGACACAAATGAGTAAGGTGACTTCCTTCACAAGTCCTGCAAAGGAATATAGGCTTACGTCTGAGATGTCTAGGATTCTCAATCATATAAATTCCCTTAGCATGACTTGCAATGGTTGGTGACATGCTCCTAGCATGACTTGTAGAGGCTAGTAGAAAATCTCCAACATGACTTGGAGAGGTTGGTGATGGATCCCCAACATGACTAACAAAGGTTGGTGAAGGATGTGCAATTTCACTAGTAGTGATGAGACATGTGCCCCCAACATGAATTACAGTGGTTAGTTGTAGGTCTTCAACATGACTCGCAGAGGTTGTCAACCAATCTCCAACATGACTAGCAGAGGTTGGTGATATAATGCCAGTATGACACGCAATGACTGGATTTGTGGTGGTAGTGAATTGTGGCATTTGAGACTAAGGTCCAAGGAAATATTGGTTTTGAGAAATTGCAGGCCAGGAAGGATCTTGGTTTACACCTTGTCCCTGTCCAGTAGGATAGTAATCCTCCTCCATATTGATTCATAAATGGTTGTAAGGGAATCGACACTGAGGAAGCCGCTTGTGAATAGAAAGAGACATGACAAGGGTTACTCATGTGAGGATATATGTTGCCCCCAGACGAAGGAACTTCGTGAGGGAGGTTGACCATACTACAAAAATAACTTCCCTCTAGATGAAACACCATAGGATAGATGGAGGTCAACCATGGGAAATTTTTTTGTAGGAACTGACATGGCGGAAGAAGGATAGGTGAACAGAGTGTAATAAGTAGAATGATTGCATAGTTGGGCACTTACTTCTTTCATAATGGATTCGTAGGAAGGAATATTCCAACCTCCTACCATAAGAGGTGTTTGAAGGATATAAATCCTACCAAACGGAGAGGGATAAGAAGGAGGCATCATGCCCCCAGAACCAAAACTTGTATTAGCATAAGAAAGCAAGACAGAGAATGGTAAGTGCGAAGACATATCAGACATACCATGAGAAAAATGATTAGAGACCCAAGGCATTGACTGAGTACCATAATTCTGCATACCATTATAAAAAGCAGAAGGGTTCGTCCCCATAAAATGAGTAGGTGTCATGGGGTGGGTAGCAGTAAATGAGGGAGAAAAAGAAACTCTACTATCCATGATAACAAAAACTCAGCACAAAATCCTATGGTCAACTAATAGTCAAAGAGAATACCAAAAGTCAAATGGCCAATATGCATGAAAACGGGCTAAAGTGATTGAGTGGCCTCCCTCGCTAAAGAAGGTATGTCTCGTCCAAGAAGGACCTGAGACTCCCTACTAAAGTTTGGAGGTAATCAGTTATAAGGGCCCTCATAGGCTTAACAACCAGTCGGTCAGATCCCCCCAAAGAGGTAATCTTCCATAAAGGTTGTGTGTTGTTCAACCCCTATCTGACTCAAGATACAAGCAGAATAACCCCTGCAAGTAACCTATGAGAAACCTAAGTCAAGAAAATAATCAACCACTCTATAACTGATGCACAGGAGAACAATTGTAAGTTTGGATTACCATATGGGTAGGGTAGCAAATCCCAAAACCTTGAAAGCATCGCCTCTCACAGAAGTATGGATAGTAGCAAGATCCCCAAATATGAATAAATCCACATAAATATCTCTGACGCTAGGTGAGTATCCAGTGGTTATCCCTTCAAAAAACTTCATGTGACCTCATGCTTAACTCCGGTGTGAGCGGAGCCTCCTGATATTACCAATTATACAATGGATTTCTCAACTCCCTGTCTCAGACACATTTGTTGATTTAATTGCCTTAGAGAAGTTTACTCACAAAATCCTATTCCAAGGCACTAAATCCTAGGCTAGTTTGTGCACCCTAAACAATAAAATTGTTACTAATCAATTTTAGTTTAAAGCATAAATTTTATTGGTCGTGATTACTCAAAAAGGTATGGAAATGAAACTCATGGTGTTATGACTCTGCATGAAAATAAAAATAGATATAATGCAAAGCCTAACTTTAACTTTTCAGTGAATGATATGCTAAATAAAAACAGTGCAATCTTCAATTTTAACTCTACAACTCGGAAGTAAAATGAAATCTTTCTCTAAATGTGCTAAGCTAATGATAAAGGTTCCAAAACAAAAATACCAACCAATGCAAAATACCTATTTTTTTGTATTTTCAATGTATTAAAAAGAAAATGCATGGACTGATAAGTGACTTGATATATAACTTCTACTGTGTATAAAAGAAACCACTCAAACAGAATACCAAGCAGCCAAGAAGACAGCTCAACTACCAAGGACAAATCAAAAATGGAAAATTGTAAGGTCTCTTCCAACAGAGCCTTATAAAACATAAGTTAAATAGAGAAATCCTATCCTAACTTTTAACCATTCATTATTCAACATAATTAAAATTTATGAGTAGCATCATAATAAACGACATATTCAACATATTCAACAGCATCATAATAAATGACATATTCATCACATTCAACATATTAATGAAAAAAACATACATCTAACTGATGCTACTGTTGTTCTCCAACTCTGCTTGATGCTCTGCCCAAAACTGACTAACCTCTCAGCCAGCTAGGAACAAAGCCTCTCTGGCTCCCTAGCTCCAGGATTCCGTAAGAATTCCTGGCCCCCGAGCCCAAAAATCCTAGCAATAAGTGCCCCCTGTCTCAGTCCACCAAACTCCAACAAGTTCCTCAAGCAAAAACCCTAACCATCCTCCAGCAAGCTACTCTAGCCCCAAACCAACAATACAGTCATCTCCTCTCTCAAAATGATGCTCTCTCCCAAAAATCCAAAAGTCCTCTCTCGAATGTTTTTTCCTCCTCTTATCCTCCTACCCCCCTCTCTCATTCATCGCCTTCTCCCTTTCATTAAGACTCACCCACATTATCACTCCATTCAATGCCAACCACCTTATCCCCTTCTGTTTAATGGTTCCTCCATTCGATACAAAATAATAATTGATAATTTATTAAACTAGATTTTATTAAACAGAGATTTAATCATTAAATTAATTAATTAATTAATTAAACCAATTCACATTCAACAAACATTTAACCAGGACAATTAATTAATTAATTAATTAATTAAACTAATATACATTAAACAATTAATTAAATCATGACAATTGATTAACACTTAGGGTTGTTACATACACCCACCCTTCAAGAAACTTCGTCCCGAAGTTAAAGTATTTTATGATACAAGGGAAAAGACACATGGTTCACACGTTCATATCAAATAACCGAGATTATTAGTAAGTGAGGCAAGAAAACTCATACATACTAGTGTACATGTACAAGAAATGCATGTGTGGCTAGTACATACAAGTCTCGTGCATGTACTAATAACAATAACTATCACCCTTATAGTAATTTATGTATGCATTCAATCCAATCAACAAGACTATTCATTTTATAAAATATAATAAACCAATGAAATGTTTGTGAATTCCCTTAATTACAATAATCTAGCTCAACAATTTTATTTAGACAATTGTAGTTTAGTTAAGTAATGATGAATATACATATATACACATTTTATTTTTAGAAGGAAAAACAATAAATTCCACCATAAGACGAATATCCATACACTCTCAACTATTTCTATTCATCCTTCCTCCCTAACTTACTTCCATCTTCCATTCCTATCCTTCCTCTGTTGGACTATCTTGGAGCATCAATTATATTGACCTAACTCCAAATAGAACCCGTAAGAAGAAGTGTCACTATCTTGACCAAGCTTGCCCAGCAGACAACTGACAGTCATCATCACATGTCTAGGGGAGCGTGAGCTAACAGTGTCCTCCCATGACTCCAGGTTTTAGAGGATACATGGTGGGAAATGCCTCCACCCCTCCTAAGAGGACTAGGGTCCACACCCTACAATGGAATATACAGTGGCACCATGTTGCTGGGAATTTTTTCATCGTTTATTCAGTTTTGGGCAGTCTCACCACCAGCAATGCATCCAAACCAATATAATTTCACATACAAAGATTCATACCATATTGTTTCTCGATCGGTTGTCATGACATCCACTTTCATTACCATTATCTCTTGGATATTTCATAGCCCATTGACCTTCATATTAGTCTGTAACACAAAATCATACATATCTATGCATTATCATCATGTAATTGCATACAACCATAATTTCAATTCGGTATTCGTGTACCAACAAATTTAACATCAAAGTTTTCAAGTTAGAAATAGATCTCATAATATCCAATAATTCAATTAACATTACCCATTCATAGAATTATCATTTACATAATAGATTGCATCATATCCAACATCATTCAATAACATTTAAACCTTCATAGGATTCTCATTCACATAGTATATCGCATCATATCCATCATCATCCAAATAACATTTAAACATTCATAAAATTTACATTCACATAATAGATCACATCATATCCATCATCATTCAAATATCATTTAAACATTCATACATGTTTCTACGTCTTAAAGTTCAAGTGTATCATTAATAGTTTCACGGTGAACAGAAAATAAAGGTAATCAGGCCTCAGGTAATCCTAGTTGTCTAAGTCAATTTTTTGAGGTAGCAGAGAGAGTTAGGGTTCGGTGCGAGTGTTAGGGTTCATTGATGGTGTGGGGCGTAGCGTGGTTTCATGGCAGTGCCAGCGGGAAGGGTGGGCACCCCCCCTCCTCCGAGGACATTCGAGGATGCCTTTCGCAGGCTGGTCAACAGCAGAGGTAAGAAGACCTCCCCTCCCGCGATTTCGAAATTCATTAAGAAGCTAGAGGAAATTCTGGAAATTGTCCTACCCAAAGAGAATCCAATGAAAATCACCTTAGCACTGGCACAAAAAGGACTAGTGGGTCATTTCATGGGTCTTTGTCCCTCTACCAAAACTACGGACGACTGGATCCAACGAAATTGGAGGCCCAATCTGGAACACGGAGTTACCTGCTACCCGGTTGGAAGAGGGTTCTTTGTGTTCGAGTTCATCTCAAAAGAGGACAGGGATTTAGTTTTCAGGAATGGCCCCTACTTTATGGGGACGCATGGATTATACTTGAATAAATGGACCCCTGACTTTGACCCATTGGTGGACACGCCTAAGGAAGTGTCGGTGTGGGTCAGATTACCTAACCTTCCCATGCACTGCTGGGACTTCGAATCTTTGCAAAGGATAGGGAATGGAGTTGGCATGTTTATTAACAAAGATGACAATAAAGGTCAGTATACCTGTGCCATAATCTGTGTGGAAGTCAATATGGAGGCGGGACTACCTGAAGTAGTTAAGTTAACAATTGGATCTTGGACTCATTATCAGAAACTTGACTATGAGCACCTTCCATTCAAGTGCAGGAATCGTCAGGAGCACGGACATTTCCAAAGAAATTGCCCCAAAATGCAAACCAATGGGAACGAGGATGCAGAAGGCTGGCAAAAAGTAAAGAAAGGGAAAAACTCCTTTAACGCTAAAAGCAGGGACAAAACGAACAAGGAACCACCAAAAGGTGGCAACCCAAAACTAGAAGGCCAAGAAGATCCAAAAGAGAAGCAAACCCCCACAAAAGAACCAGAAGGAGAGGGAGACCGATTGCCTTTGGCCCCAGTGGAACCAATCTCGCCCTCCAAGAGATCCAGCCTGAATAAGGAGAATAACAGTCTGGATACGCATACAGAAGTGGAAACCGTGGAAGAGGAAGATACAGAAGAAAGCAGCCTGAAAGGAACACCAGAGCAGCCAAAGAGAGGGAGGAAGACGAAGAAGAAGAGAAGGGAAGAGCTATCCTACAAGGAAGTGGCTCAAGGCACACAGTACACAATTCTAGAGATGGTGAACACCATATCGGGGGTGAAACTAGGGAAGACACCGAAAGGTGTGCTCCCTAGCCAACCAGGTAAATAATGCAATACGTCTCTTCAAATTGCAGAGGACTAGGAAGCAAACTGAAAGAAGAAGCCTTGATGGATTTATTAAGGCTTGTGAGACCAAAAGTCCTCCTCATCCAGGAAACAAAAAATGGAGGAGGTAGATCTCCTTCGAGTAAGAAAAGCATTCTGGAAGCATGGCTCGGGAAGGGTAGTAAGTGCTAGAGGAGCCTCCAGGGGGTTGGCAACACTCTGGGACTCCGCAAAGCTTAAGCTAGTTGAAGAAGCAGGAACCACCCACTAGTTATTCACCAAACTGTACCATAAAGGCTCTGGACATCTGGTAATTTTATTTAATTTGTATGTCCCTATTGCATTTCATGAGAAGAAAGAATGCTGGGATTCTCTAAGCCTGTTTCTTAATCATCATGCTCTCGAGAATCTAGTAGTGGCAGGTGATCTAAATGTCACCCTTTCACTAGCTGAGAAGAAAGGGGGATCTATTGTCCGGGATCCTGCTAGAGAGTGGGTCGAAGACCTGATGTCGGATTGGGAGTTGGAAGATATTTCGCCTTCCAATGGGGCTTTTACTTGGTCCAATAAAAGATTAGGTCCAGGACACATAGCAGCAAGGCTTGACCGTTTCCTCATCCAGTCCTCCTTCCTCACCCTTGGTCTTACGGCAACTTCCAAGATTCTCCCCCATTACACCTCTGACCACAAACCTATATCCCTTTCTCTTTTTCTTGGTTCAGTGCTAGGGCCCATTCCGTTTAGATTCAGTCCAATCTGGACGGGTCAAGATGACTTCCTCATCTTGGTTCAAGACTCCTGGAACGATCCCATTTCTAGCTCCCCTTTCTTCGTCTGGGAAGAGAAGCTTAGAAGACTCAAAGCTAAGTTAAAACTATGGGCAAAAAAACTAGGTTCACCCATGAACGAAAGGAAATAATCCAGCAGACCTTGGAATGCCATCAATTGCTCATGGAAGAAGTCCAAGTCACCCAGGAGCTCCTTAGCCGGGAATCCAAAATTCAAAGCAAGTATCATAAAAGTTGTACAAAAGAAGAAACCTACTGGAGAATAAAATCAAGGGCGTTATGGCTTCAAGATGGGGACAAGAATACAACTTTCTTCCACAAGCAAGCTCAAGCAAGGATAAAATACAACTCCATCAGTGAGATTGGCAAGACCAAGTTTTTAGGGATTCCTAATACATAAAGGAGGTGGCTCACTCCTATTTTAAAAACCTTTATTCAACTCCCGATATGGAGGCCCTGGAGCCAAATTACTACCCGTTATCAGCAGTTCCAAACCTGGTCACCGACGAGGAGAATGGGACGCTGAACCGACCAGTCAGCATTAACGAAATCAAGAAATTTGTCTTCGGTATGTACCCAGATAAGGCACATGGGCCGGATGGCTTTACAACCCACTTCTACACTCATTGTTGGGATATCATAAAAAGGGATTTATGCAGAATGGTCATGAGATCTTAGACCTGTAACAAGTTGGGTGGCAGCACAAACTCTTCGTTTCTAGCCGTTATACCAAAAGAAAAAGGGGCCAAAAGTTTCAACAGATTCAGACCAATATCCCTTTGTAACACGGGTTACAAAATCATCACCAAAATAATGGCCAACAGGCTCAAAATAATTCTGCCAAATTTGATCCTAGAAAATCAAGGAGGGTTTGTGAAATGAAGACAAATTTTAGACAACATTATTCTAGTTCAAGAAGCTATCCATACCAGCTGCAAAAAAAAATAAAAGGGCATGGTGTTCAAGTTGGATTTAGCCAATGCATTTGACAGGGTCAGACACGACTTTCTGTTTGCAGTCATGAAAAATTTTGGGTTCAACCAAAAGTTTATTGGGTGGGTTAAATCCTGCATTACAACTCCCTGGATCGCCCCTCTGATAAACAGACGCCCTGCTAAGTTTTTTCAGGCTTCAAGAGGGCTTAGGCAAGGTTGCCCATTATCTTCGGTGCTCTATGTATTACAGGCCTCGGTTCTAAGTTTCCAACTGCAAAGTTGTCTTCAAGACAGAACCCTTCTAGGCATTAGAGTAGTCCCTTCATTCAAGGAGGTAAGCCACGCTCAATTCGCTGATGATACCCTCTTATTGGGTAATGCCAACCTCAAAACAACAAGGAGTTTCAAAACATAACTCGACCTCTACAAAGCCTGTTCGGGCAGCGAAATAAATTATCATAAGAGTGAGATCTTCGGTTGGAACTGTAATCCTCGTGAATTGCTGCAATTAGTCTGTATCCTTGAGATGGAAGGCATAACATCCTGGGACAATTTTATCTATTTGGGGATTCCAATATTCAAAGAAAAATCTAAGGTTGCGCACTGGCTACCATTGGTGGATAAACTCCAAAACAAGATTCAAGCATGGGGATCAAATTGGCTCAACAAAGCAGGCAAAGTGGTGTTGATGAACTCGGTCATCACCAGCCTCCCAATTTATCAGTGTTTGGCGATTATCGCCCCCAAAACTATAACAAACAAAATCGATGCTTTGCTCCGGAGATTTCTGTGGGAAGGAGGCAAGAATTGTGAAAGGAAAATCCACTTAGTCAATTGGGATAAAGTAAAGAAGGCAAAGTTGGAGGGGGGCCTTAGCATAAGATATGTGGCGGTTCATAATCTTGCTATGGGAGGCAAGCTGCTTTGGAGAATCATTACCGGGAAAAGAACCTGGAGTAAGCAAATCCTCAGGAAAATATACTTCATAGGCGATAGGGATCGTTGCCTAGAGATACCTGCAAAAGTGCAGGTTGGCTCCCCGATCTTCAACTTGTGCCAGAGAGCCCTGCCTTTCTTTCATTCAAAACTCACCTGGATTCTGGGGAACAGATAAAAAATCTGGATCTGGGAGGACTCCATCCTTGGAGATCAACCTCTCATAGAGCTTAGGAAAACAAGTAATTTAGAGCTTTGGCTCTTGGCCAACAACTGTAGAACGTTGTGGGATATCTCCACTTGGAAGAATGATGACACACATTCTTGGAAAGGATGGAACCTAGGGAGCTATCCGGAAGAGATCAAAGAGGAAGCAAATTTTCTCCTAGATTTCCTTCAAGGGAAGTCGCCACTTAGTGCCAAGACCAAAGATAAACGAGGCTGGTGTTCAGATTCAGGGTTATATATAGCAACAGCTGGCTATAAGGCCGTTCTTGACTTACCATGGGTCCCTCCTAATCTAGGTCCGTGGAAAGCTCCTTGGAATTTCTCCTCAATTCCTAAAGTAGACGTTTTTGTTTGGACTTTGATCCACGATAGCATTTTAACCTTTGATAACCTTCATAGGAAGGGTTGAGAAGGGCCTTCTCGGTGCCCTCTATGAAACCAGGAAGAAGAAACCACTCCGCACCTTCTCTTCATTTGTGAGTTCTCCAAAGAAGTTTGGGGCTTCCTAATAGGTTCGGCCTCTTCCAACCTTCCAACCTCCTCAGATATTTTAAGTAGTTGGCTATCTATGTCACTGTTTGATCTTCGAAAGAAGAATCTCCTCAAAACCGTCTGGATGTGAATCCCCAAATTTTTTTGCTGGAAGATTTGGTTGGAGAGGAATAACAGAATTTTCAAAGACGAAAGAAGATTGCCTTCCCAGGTGGCCATTAAAGCCAGGACCATGATTTCAGAAGCTTTGATCTCTGAAAGAAGAATCTCCTCAAAACCGTCTGGATGTGGATCCCCAAATTTCTCTGCTGGAAGATTTGGTTGGAGAGGAATAACAAAATTTTCAGAGACGAAAGAAGATTGCCTTCCCAGGTGGCCATTAAAGCCAGGACCATGATTTCGGAAGCTTTAAGCGCGAAGCCCTCTACTCGGAACTCGACCACCCTCTCTGATGAATAAGGAAGGTGGATCAAAGAATTCAGCCAATCCCAATCCGACAGCAAGCAACTCAAACCTCTGCAAATCAGAAGCTGGTAGATTAGGTTGGAGGAACAAGACTTTCTGAAATGGAGATCGTCGCTCGATGAGTGGTGCCTATTCTTTGATGGAGCCTCCAAAGGAAACCCTGGTCAGGTAGGGGGAGGGGGAATAGTTCTTGAACCCTTGGGCAAAAGTCATTTGTCTTACGCTTGGGTTTTAGGCTATTGCACTAAGAACCAAGCAGAATTTCTAGCCCTTTGGCAAGGTCTAAACCAGGTGCTGGAAAGGGGAATCCAAAAAATCATGATTTTTGGAGATTCCAAACAGGTTGTTGATGCAATGAATTCTAAAAAGACCCCAAAGATTATAAACTTGGCCCAAATTTACAAGAAGATCCTCCTACTTCTGGCACAAGTCAAGGATTATAAATTTTATCATGTGATGAGACACCTGAACGGGCAAGCAGACAAGGGAGAAAATCATGGTACTCAGCTAAGCAAAGGCCAACTCAATTTCAATGGGGGAACTTCCTATCGCGCCATTCCCTAAGCTTATAAGAAATCACAACATGGCCCTTCACGTGGGCAAGGCGTCAGTTTGGAAGGACACCCAATCTCTCACAGCTCATGTGGGACGGGCGAAATCTCAGTACAAGGATTCAAAGTCAGGCTCAATCAGAGGAGGATCACGTGAAGGGGAAGGCGGTTTGGTCTTTAAAGGCATCCCGCTCGGTGCAAACCCTCATTCCAGCTGAGAGACGAGCGATTTCACTGTGCACAAAGGAAAATGCGATCTTAGAAGTAGAAAGTATGGAGTCGGCATCCAAGCCAATACTCACCCCGAAGGAGAGAATTGAGCTGATTAAAGTAGAACTGGAAAGCATCAAAGCATCATCGATCCAGTGGAAATGGGAAAAGCTACATATGGAAGTGCAGGACTTAAAGGAGGAGCTAGCAGAAGAAGTTCAGGCAGGGCTGAAGGACGCGGCCATCCTTATGGGTGACCTGGGAAAGCGAATATGCAAACTGGAACAACAAGTTGAAGAGCTCACTAAGGCCCTAAGAAAGATCTCGGAAGCTGCAGCAGAGGCAGCCTCCAAAGTTGGGTAGGGAAGTCACTCGGTGATGGGCTTTGTTTGTTCGCCCACATTTTTTGAGGAACTTCGGCATGAAGACAATGTTTCGCTATCTAATAGTTTAAGCTCTAGACGTTTGGGATGCATCGAAACTTAGAACCTGGTTGTAAGAAAAGTTTAGCACTCAAGATAGAAGAATCTAAGTCTGAAATGTAAGGGTTAGGCAGCCCCCTCTGCCAGTTATTAATTAAATCTCCATAACCGTTCCTGTTAAAAAAAAAAAAAAAAATCCTAGTTTTCTAAGTCAAAAGGTGGTGTTACATACACCCAACCTTTGAGAAAAATATTCTCGAGGTGGTAAAAAAAGTGAGGGACAATCTCGTCGTAATTTCTCAGCATCCTCCCAAGTAGCAAATCCTGGACTATACGTGTCGCACTGGACCTTAACTTGATCTACCAAACAGTTCCTGAGTTGTCGGACTCTATGGTCCAATATGCGTAACAGCTCTACCATGAGGGTTCTTGCATCTGATACCTGCAATTCCTTCCAATTTAGTTTATGTGATTCATCGGCAACATAATGACGTAGAACAGACACATGAAAAACATTATGAGTTTTATGCAAGTGGGCTGGCAGTACGAGACGATAGGCAACGGGTCCAATTTTCTCTTGGATTCTGAACGGTCCTATAAATCGAGGTGACAACTTTGTCCCCTTTTTGAACTGTATGGTACTCTTATTAAGCCTGATACAAATGAAAACTTGATCTCCCACTTTATAACTTCGGTCAGTCATGTATGCATCTGCATAAATTTTCTTTCTATCCTGTGCTTCCTTTAGTCTCTTCCTAATATGAATCACCTATTCCTCCATCTCTTGAATCAATTTTGGCCCAACTATTACTTGGTCTTCTAACCTCTCCCAACTCAATGACGTTCTTCATGGCCTTCCATACAGAGATTCGTAGGGTGGCATTCCAATGGAGCTATGAAAATTTTTATTGTAGGAGAACTCTACCAAAGGTAGGTACTTCTCCCAATGGGTTTGATTATCCATGAAATACATCCTAAGCATGTCTTCCATTACCTGATTTACTCTTTCAATTTTCCCATCTGTTTCAGGATGATAAGTTGTGATTAAGTTCAACTGAGTCCCCAACGCTGATTGCAAACTTGTCTAAAACCTAGAAGTGAATCTGGAGTCCCTATCTGAAATGATCTTCTTAGGTATCCCATGCAAATGGATGACCTCACTTACAAACACGCATGCCACCTCAGTGACATCGTAAGTGTCTCTAACTGGAATAAAATGAGCACTCTTGGTTAACTTATCAACAATCACAAGAATGGCATTGTGTCTATGAGATGTGAGTGGAAACCCCACAACAAAATCCATAGAAATGACTTCCCACTTGGTCATAGGAACATCATGTGGTTGTAGGAGACCTATCGCGTGATGGTGGTCATATTTCACTTGTTGACACTCTAGGCACTTGGCGACAAAATGGACTACCTTGATATTCATGCCTACCCAGAAGAAGAGCTTCCTCATGTCTGCATACATTTTCTTCACACCTGGATGTGCACAATAAAGTGCTCTATGGGATTCCTTCAGTATGATGCTTCGAATATCCCCACTTTTGGGGATGTGCATCCTTCCTCGATATCTTAATAGTTCGTCTGCTTCCAAACTATATCCTTCATACCTTGGATCTAATTGTCTCCCACCCTGGAAGTTTGAATTAACCGTTAATACTAATTGTCTCCATGGAGTTGCGTCAACACACGTTCCCTCAGATTGACTTTTAAGGGTACCAAGGAGAAGACACATGGCCTCCTACTCAAGGCATCCATGACCACATTCTCTTTTCCCTTAATATATGAAATACCAAAATCATACTCACTCATGAACTCACTCCATCGCCTTTTCTTGGAACTCAGATCCCTTTGAGTGAAGAGATGTTTTAAACTTTAATGGTCTACTTTGAGCTCAAAGTTTCTCCCTACTAGATAGTGCCTCCAAAGTTTCATAGCTAGCATTACAACTTCCAAATCTAAATCATGAGTAGCGTAAATTTCCTCGTGTTTCATTAACTTCCTTGATGCATAATCTATCACTCCTCCATCCTGCATTAGCACAACCCCCAACCCTTGTTTCGAGGCATCCATGCAGACTGTGAAGTCCTTTTCCATATTCGGCACTCGTAGAATTGGTGCACTAGTTAGTAACATTTTAAGCTCGATGAATGCACTATCAGATTATTTTGTCCATTCTTACCTGACCCCCTTGAGTTGCAAAGTGGTGATGGGTTTCACTATTTTAGAGAACCCTTCCACAAATCTCTGATAATAACCTGCTATCCCCATGAAGCTTCTTACCTCATGAGCATTTTTTGACACTGGCCATTCCATAATGGCCTTTACCTTTTCTGGGTCCATGGAGATTCCTTCCCCAGAAATGATATGACCTAAATAGTGAATTTATTTCTGGAAGAAGGAGCACTTCGACAACTTCCCATACAATTTTTTCTCTCTAAGGAAAGACAACACCACTTGCAAGTGTTCCTTGTGTTCTCTTTCGTTCTTGGAATAGATGAGGATATCATCTAAAAATACTTGTACAAAGCGGTCTAAATACTTCCAGAATACACCATTCATAAGGCTCATGAATATTGCTGGTGCATTGGTCAATCCAAAAGGTACTATGACAAACTCATAATGCCCAAACCAAGTTCGAAAGGTAGTTTTAGGAATATTGCCCTCCGTAATCCTTAACTGGTGATACCCTGATTACAAATCAATTTTTGAGAATATCGTTGCTCCTTTCATATGATCAAAGAGATCATCTATTCATGGCATTGTGTACCTATTTTTCACTGTAGCACAGTTCAAGTCCCTGTAATCTATACACAGTCATAAGGAACCATCCTTCTTCTTCACAAAAATTATTGGTGCACCCCAAGGTGAGACATTGGACCTTATTAGCCCTAAGTCGAGTAGCTCTTTCAAATGCATGTGCAACTCACAAAGTTCTAGCACTGTCATCCTATACGTAGTCTTGGAAATTGGTTATGCACCAGGTTTTAGGTCAATAATAAAATCAAGCTCCCTCTCAGGAGGTAGCCCTGGTAACTCGTTTGGAAAAACATATTTAAACTCTAACAATACTGGGTACTAATCCAAGGAGGGTCATTTCCTTTCACTCACTGCTTCCACTACATAAAGTCAACACCCTTGCCTCATGCACCACTTAACCTTCATAGTTGAGATAAAGCTTAGAGACACCTTTCTCTGTACACCCTGGATCTCTACTAGCCTTCCTTCATAATCAACACAAAGCACCCTTTTTGCAAAACAATCTACCATAGCGCGATGGGATTCTAACCAATCCATTATGATGATTAAGTCATATGTCCCGAGAGCAGTGATGTATACCTTCAACCTAGTAGTACACACTCCCAGGTCTACTAGATGATTTTCAATGCTAGGTCCTACCGCTTGTTTTTCCCCTAAAGCCATCTCAACTTGTTTAAAGTCATCGTGCTTGTAGGCTTCCAACCAACTCTTTTCTAATGCAGATGGCAAAATGAAACTATCTATAGCACTAGAATCAAATAAAATTTTATCATTGATATGATTTAGCATACCTAACGATTCCACCACCGTGGATTGATGTTCTACCTAGTGATTATTAACTGCTGCATAAATCTGGTGCCTACCACTTGCCCTCCCCATTGGGGCCTTTCCTTCTCTATGCACAAATCCTTCTTGCAACTCTGGGAAGTCACGTTGGTAATGGGGTCCTCCACATCCCCAACATGTAACATGAGATTGAACTTACGTACTACTCTGTGACAGTCTCTAAAATGAGTTCCTTCCCCTAGAACCCCTGCCTCTACCGGCTTCTCCCGGAGATGGTCGTGAACCTACCTGCATCATTGGTGATGAATGGGATGTTTCACTCGCTGCCATTGAAATACCTGTGGAGACTGTCCTTGGTGTGACTCTATTACCATATGGAAGTGGCTTGGATCTCCCTCCCCTAGAGAATGTCCTAGGGACCTTCCCCACGAATCCAGGATGATGCAGAAAGGTCAACCTCATACCTCCATTTAAGTTCATCTGTTCCTCAGCATAACGTGCATTTTCGAATTCTTCCACTACTGAAGATGGTTTCCACATCCATACCATGGCCCTTATCTTAGGGTTTAACCCATAGACAAAGTGTTCTTCCTATCATTGATCATTATCCATGTACGAAACATATTTTATGAATTCCATGAACCTGATATCATACTCTTCCACAGTCCTGTTTCTCTGTACTAGAGCATGAAATACTCCCACCTACTATTCCTCATAATAAGTTGGTAGATATTTCCTTTATAAATTCTCCTCGGAAATTTCCCAAGAGACGGTGTCTAGGGTAAGGTGCAACTGCCTCTCTAGGTTTCCCCACCAGTTCAAGGCATTGTCCCTTAACTGAAATATTTTTATTTTCACCTTTGATGTGGATTCATAGTCCCTTAAGGTGAAACATCATGTCATCCCTTCCAACCATGCTTTTGCATGTTCACTGGCACGACCCCCAACAAGCTATGGAAGTTTTATCTTCTTCAGTTCTCTAGTGATATCCTTGGGTGGAGGCCCTTCCCCTGAATCCCTCGATGCTTCAGGATTACCCATTCCAGATGGTGGGGGATCCACTTCGATCCCTGCTAGTTGAATCCCCTTTAAAGTCTCATTTATGGCCTCCAAAGAGCACAGAATGAGAGCTAATTCAGGAAATGGTGGTGGCGGTGTTGGAAGTCCCTGCGATGATGCCCCTCTGCCTCAATTTCCTCGAGTCCTAACCATCCTGTATAATTGAGTCTACATCAACCAAAATTTTGTCAGGGAGCATCTAAGGCAATTCAGATTTGCACAACTTAAAGTTGAAAATAGGGTTAGGCGTAAGTTTTTTTTTACTTGTCTATAAACAGACGTTACTCTCTTTAGTGGAAGTGGCTAGGTCATGGTCAGAAGCCTCTAATCTCGATGTCTTTGCCTAAGAAAACTATTGACTCCCTCGCCTAGTAGTTACACTAGCATCGCACCACACTCACCAATTCCTCTAACTTATGTATATAATCAAGCATCAACCTGACCCTTGTAGCAATATGCACCACTCATATTAATCACCCTTATGAATTATAATACCATGTGTCTCGTCATTCATCAAGTTATTTAATTCCTAAAATTAATTTACACAGTTTAATTCTCCTTAATCAAATAATCGACATTAATTAATTAATTAATTAATCCTTAATTTAATTAACCAATTAAATTAATTAATCGCCTTGATTATTCACATTAGTTAGTTTTGTTTCGAATCATAATATTTAAATTATAATAATTAACATAAATATTATTATTATTAAATAATTAACATTAAACTAATTTAAACAATAAAGTTTAATCCCTAATTAAAATATAATAATAATAAAAAATAAATAAAAATAAAAATAAAATAAAATATAAAACAATTAAAATACAATTAAAAAGATTTAAAATAAATAATAATAAAATATAAAATAAAATAAAATAAATAAAACCTAAAGTTGGGTAGTGGGTCTTCACATGAGGCGCACGTTCCCCCTCCCCCTCGGTGCTCATCCCTTAACCCTAATATCCTCCATCCTTATCTCTTCAAACCCTACCCCCTTTCCATTTCGTTTATTTTTTGTCAAATGCTCAGGGTGAAGGATGAGGCCGGCCATGGCCATCTCTCTGCTCGGTCGACCCTGGTGTCCATGGTTTCAAGGTCTGGAGGGTGCATCGTGTATAGTGGCACGTTCCCTCTGCTTCTCCATGGGCTTCTCCTCAATGGCTTGGAGCATGGTTGCATTGGTATATTGGTTCAGTTTGTTGTTTTTTTTGTTTTGTTTTTTTTTTCTGTTGTTCTTCTATTTGTTTCCTAGGCACGGAGGTCCAGGGTTTGAAGCTTTGGCAAGGTGGTGGCAGCATTCTTATGGGAAATGAGTTATCAAAGGGGGTGAGTCCTCTACATTTCATTGTTTATTCCAATGGGTTGGAGGACAGGCGCTTATTCCATTTGCCTTCTTCTTTGAGAAGAAGAAGCGGCCAACCACAGTGAGCTTATCTCTACTCAGACAGTTCTTTATGTTGTCTCTTGGAGGTATCTGGGCATTTCAAGCATTTTCGGTCTAGGCCTATGTGTTTTTTCTTGTATTTATACGGGCTTGGTGCATTGGGCTGTGTGTTTTTACTTGTAATCRGGTTTGAGGGTAATAGGCCCTATATTTTTTGTTATKCCAGGCACAGTTTCATGGCCTTGGCTTTGGCACTTGGTCACRGGTTGTCAATACTCRGTTCTCATCGGGACCTCTATCCTTATGGTGCCTCCTTCCTGGAKCATMTTTAAGTGAGAGTACAATTTTGGCACCTTATAGACTRACTCTGGAGCCTTTAGATCAAGAGCAGACCCCACCGAAACCCTAGTGCCCTCAAGCCCGCTTCATAAGGTAGGAGAGTTCCCGTCTAGAGCCCKCTTCATAAAAAAAGTGTTGATAGAAATAAGAAGGCTTGGCAYGTTTACCTGAAATACGCCTTATGGGYGAATCGAATCGACACCAAGAAATCAATAGGTATGTCCCCTTTTCAATTGKTTTATGGTATTGGCGTTGTCCTTCCTATCAATATCACTCTTCCTGTGATGAAGCTATGGCAGGACACAAATGAAGAGCCAAATGACATTACAAGAAGGATAAATCAAATAATCGARGTCCAKCAAAATAGGGTCAAAGTAGATGACAAACTTCAAAAGTACCAAGATAATATGAAGGCCCTTTTCGATAAAAAATCTAAATATAGAGAGTTTCTCCCTGACGATTTAGTTTTGAAGTGGGACACTAATAAAGAAGATGTGGGGAAACATGGCAAGTTCGACCATCTTTGGTTTGGACCATTCAGGATTGCAGTTGTTGAGGGGAAAAACTCCTTCTTAATGGAAAACCTTGACGGAAAAATTATTAACGCTCCTATCAACAGGCGTTACTTAAAACATTTTATGCAATAGTCATATTTCACATTCCCATTGCACATATAGTTTTATATTGATGTTGTTTTATGTTTCAATTTGTAGTTTTATTTTTCTTTTGTAAACTATCCAAATTTTACTTTTTGATGTAAATAAACCAAGTTTACTTGATATCATGAAAGAAAAATATAAAAGCATCTATACCACATGTCATTTCTATTCTGCGGAATTTTCTGACATTTCCCATTTTTGTTCCTATGAAAAATACTTATTGCTAGTTGAGAGATAAGGATGTATCAGAATCCAACACTCAGTTTTCAAAACGTTTGCTTTCTCTCAAAACAGGTGATAAATTAATGATTTACTTGATTGAAAATACAAAGAAAATCTGAGGTATGAACTCTTATCCCGCTAGTCCAAGCTAAAATTTTAAATAAATCTTATTAGATGTAAAGGAGGTTTCACTCATATAGATATTGTCACCCGATCAAATATCAAAAAAGTATAAATATTACATATTAATTCTGAAGCCTTCTCTAAATAAAATGAAAATGAAATAAAAAATAAAATAAAAGAAGAAAGAAAATAAGGATAAAAAGGGCTTGAAAAGAAGTTCGTAAATAAATAAACAAACTTATGTCAGAATGAGATTCTTTTGTGTCTACCCCTATGAGTCATCGTTCTACTTTATTTTCCTATCCTTGAGCTTTTATTCTCTTATGATTTTCACTACCTTTCCTGGATCTTCATAGAAAGAAATAATTACACCTTGACTCTGAAAACTTAAAAACATATCTCTGAAACAAGATTAAGAGAAAATATGTATGTTCCTCATGTTTTAACTGAAAGAAAGTATGTCTAGGCTAATCATGATAACTTTGTCTCTTCTATTTGGTTTTAAACTAACTAATTCATTCAAGGTTGATCCCTGAAATTCAAAATCCCTATAAAATCTTCCCTATATGCGAAGGTGTATTGAAGATTGGATGAAAATTAGTTTCAGACTGTTAGCATAGCCATTTTTCTTTCCATATAGAGTCTGTTTTAAGTCTCGTTGTGACCCATGCATCCAAACATGTGAATTCAGGTACGTAGCACTGTGAGGCCAAAGTCAACAAGTGGTCGGTTGGCCCTTGGAAATGGGAAGGGATGTCAGAGTCAAACTTGCATAAGTGGTATGGATATGCCTTTTCCAAAGAGTTGAGTCTTGTTAAGAAACCGGTCTCTACATGCCACAGGTTGAGTCAAGTAGTTAATGGAAGTCGCATTGGAAAGTACAACAACTATTATTAGTTCATCATGAAGGCCGAAGGAATGAAAAATCATGACGTTTGTATCATGCATGCCCAACAAACCTTATCGATTGCATCCTACACGCGAGGATTTTCCATGGAAAACCTGCAACTCAACTCGAAACATCTCATCTCCATGAATTTACTATCCTCCAGCATGATTCCTTCTCCTTTCTGACTCATTTTAAATATCAAATTCTCATCACTCTTTCCAGTCGTAGAACCAGGCCCAAACTCTGTTTGCAATTTCCCTTGCCAATCCATTTTTTTCAAAACTTCCCCCCCTATGCGACTGTTGGATATACTGCGCGTAGAATACACATTGGTCATGCCATGGTGACCTCTCAGGGTGTAAGGAAAGGTGCGCAGAGTAGCATAATTGCAAGGTCCAAGCCCCAAAACGACTGGGATTCGTTCTCTCCTACAACAGACATTCCCACAAACGTGAAAAGAGTTATTCCTTTACCCGTAGAGAAGACCAAATCAAACTGTGCAGAACCTGAAGGGGAGGGATTTTCACAGGAAGGGAAGACAATAGAAGCCCCGTCTCCTTAACAACAAATACCTCGAAGGAGGGTCAGACCGAAGAAGAAAAAGGAAGCTATGGAATCTTGATTTTCAAAAGAGTCATGTGCCAGATCAGTGGTTGAAGAACTACTCATGCATGCCATCCGGGTAGAGCCTGCTGGAGAATCGATCCATGAAGATAGGAGAAGAAAAAGGAAAATGGATATCACAGAAGAGAATGATCAAGAGCCATCTCAGCAATTGAAGTAGGAAAAGATGGCTATCACTGAACTCTATCAGGAAAACAAGGAGTTGAGGTGACAACTAGAAACAAAAACCATGGAAGCGTTAGTGGTGTAGGGTCACGAAGGGAACGTGGCATGGATAAAAAGACAGCTCAGAGATGTGCAAGACACCATTGTATAGCTACAAGAAGCACAAATATTGGTGGAAGAAAGACATATGAAGAATTATAGAGAATGCAAAGAGACCGAGAAGGAAGCCCGTGTGGCTCTCGCCAGCACGAAGAAAAAACAAGTTTAGTATGTGTTTGTCTCTACATCCAAAAAACATAAGACAAATCTTGGAAGTTTTGAAGAACACATCCCCCCAAAGAACTCTACCATTTTGATAATGGCTGTGACAATCAAACATCCACTTATTGTGCACATTTCTCTAGAAAATGAGCGTGCAACAGAAATTGAAGTCATTGTAGAGGATAGCAAGTTCTTGACAGACACTTATTCTCTCAGGCACCTGATCAAAGGGATACACCGACACATATTTTCTTCATATCAAGACCTGACCGATGATCAGATCCCCTTGAAAATTTGTGAATGGTCATGAGTAAACAAACATGATTCTTATCTATTTTTGGAAAGCGCCATGCAAAGAGTCTCCAACGCATGTTACTCAGTTTTCCCAGTTTTAGGGTTAGCAGTTAGAAAGCAGGGTATCCCAAGGGGCGCCCTCATTTATATATTTAATATTTTCTATGTAAGTCGGGTTGGTTGGAAAATTTGGTAGACAACAACTATTATATGTAATGTGAGTTTTTTGACCAAAATTCAATGCAAAGGTCCTGTAACTTGATGAAAAGATTTTATTTGTAGCATTTGGATGTATTGTGCCTCTTTATTTTCATATGTGCTTCATTTCATATTTATTCATATATTTTCTATCTATTTCAGAACGAATTTTCAAACCTGTGGATTCACTGCGCAGTGCCCCTTGTTTGCACCACTTAGACAAAATGTTTTCTTCTAAAAGTTAACTCTGAATTCACCTGTAGTAGTGCT
This sequence comes from Picea glauca, assembly GCA_000966675.3. Taxonomy (NCBI): domain Eukaryota; kingdom Viridiplantae; phylum Streptophyta; class Pinopsida; order Pinales; family Pinaceae; genus Picea; species Picea glauca. The sequence goes on from JZKD02S2160371.1 coordinate 25,624, forward strand.
CCGAGTTACTTCCTATTTTTTTCACCCACCTCACATTATGGTTTTACAATGAAGACTGTTACTCGCCTAGCCTTATCCTCTCAAGTTCAGTCACTCAGTCATTTGTCTCTATCATTCCCTCAAATCGACTCCATATCCCAAGTCTTAATTTCTTGCACCAATATAACCAGAACCCATTATATCAAAGGTGTTAAATCTAGTCACCTCTTTCAAAGCCATATCCTAGGCTGAGACCGTGTCTCCCAAGAGATCCCTCTCCAGATCTGAAAGGCTAGTTTCGGGTCTCAAAGTTGGTTGAAACAGTTATCTTAATTGTATTTTTATCAACATAACAGATTTACAGAGTGCTAACATTCTGGCATCGTTGTCAGGGATGAAATTGAATATATTTTCCCCGGGAGAAAGACTAACGTTGCAGTTTGAACCCTGAGGGTAACAGAGGGAAAAACATCTGTACCAGTTGAAACCCTTACCCTGGTGACTCCAGTCCAAATAGAACAGTATCTCCAAGTAGCATACTTCAGGAACCCTAGCTCCAAAGATGATTTATACCAGAATGAACCCTGACCCAAACCCCACAGAGCCTGTGTACGACCCTGAGAACATTCTATGCAGGACTAGAGAGAAAGCATCGGCCCCATTCTACTACCTGGACAGAATATTTTCCTTGCCTAAATAAGATGTGCAAATCATTGACAACCTTGATTTTCACACATTCTTCAAGCAAACTCTATTCAGGTCTAACTCAAAAACTAGTTTGGACGAGACTATTTTCGACCCGAATAAATTCCAAGCCCTAGTATCAAATAATATCCCTCAAAATATGAATCCTCCTAGGGATATGGATTCCATATTTTCTCCCCTCATCATTCCATCCAAATTACATGACTTGCCTCAGAATTATAGCTAGAGAATCAATCTCTACGACGTTGAGGGAAATGTTTCCGCTCAGAGGCACCTGGATTGGTTTAATGATTTCATCAACCTGGAAGAGGTGGACTACACAGATGAAAAAATGAGGTTGTTTGTGTATATCCTTTCAAGATATATAATAAAATGGTTCAAATCCCTCCCGCTCATGAGCACTCGGGACTTTGCCGCATTGGAGACGTTGTTCCTAAATAAATGGGGGGACAAGAAAAACCCTTTTCAGTTGCTAAAAAAATACAATAATATGAACAAAGCACCAGAAGAGATAGTGCAGGAATTATCAACCTATTTTTTGAAGGTGTACAACTCAATCCCTGTGAAAGTCAAGCCGCCCCCCAGTGTTGTGTAGTTGTGGTATGCTAATTCCTTCAACAATGATTTCTCCCTGTTGTTGGGAGAAAGAATATCAATGAGTCTAGACGCTATAATGAGAAACGATGTTGAAGTCGAAGTAAACATGATGGCGTCAAGAAAAATAAAACCAAGGTTCAACCGAGGCGACAAGAGACCCTAGTGAGATGCACAACCATCGACGTCACAGTCCTCAGATGACAAGTTTGACATGATGATGAAGACCATGGAGAATTTTATGGATAGAATGTCCATCGAAGACAAACCTACTACCCGAGAAGAACGACCCACATCCCAGGAATCAAAACATCAAAAGGGGTCAAATCCCTCAGATTAGACAAAGGGAATAGAAATAAAAAAGGGATCAAGGTGACCAGCAGACGATACCTCCTTTCCAGAATAACTACACAGATTAGGATTTCAACCGGATGTTCGATGACCAAATGCATTGTTGCGATGACAAAAACCTGTGTGTGCTCTTGACAAAGAGAGAGAATGATCGGTATATGAGCAAAAGTGAAGAATTTGTGTTGGAGACCGATGATGATATGATACTCAAAATAGATGATGTGTTGTCTTGGGAGATAGAAGAGTTCAGAAAATGCTATCAAAACACCATCATTTAGTTCCATAAGAAGTACAACCTCTGAAGCAAAGACGTACCTACTGATTTGTAGCAAACGAGCCTCATAAGGAAGCCTCCAGTGGGCATCCCTTCCATAAGCTGAACAAGGTTGAACAATGTGACCAAGGATGTGACAGAGAAGGCTAAGTCGAAGGACGAGGTCCCCAAGAAACCTTCGGAGACAGGCTGGGAGGCGAGTGGAAAAGAGGTAGAGAAAACCTGCCCCCTTTCAATTTTGAACATGAAATGGCCAAAATAAAGATCTTTGTCCCCTTCAATGAACTTATTAGAAAGGGTGAGTATCAAGAACAAATCATTAAAATGTTGAATATGGGGGGGACACCTGATACTCTGAATATTCAAGATGATCATCCCGCTATCATTTTTGGTCCATGTGTTGAAGATACAAATGATACCAAAGATGTCCCTCTATTCTATGTCAGTATGAAAGTCCATTACATGACCCTGCATAATGCCATGATGGATTTCTATGTGTTGCACAACCTCATGCCAAAGGTGATCATGGATGAAATGGGTTTGGATATCACCATACCATACAAAGACCATTTCTCTTTTGATTCATGGAAATTCAAGTGTTTGGGCCTTATCAAAGACCTGGTTATGTCATTGCCTCAAATCCCTACTAAGAACATGGTCATGGACGTAGTCATTACGGACAAACCCCCAAAATTCAGCATGCTGCTATCAAGATCATGGGTTGGGAAGTTGAAGGGCACTTTGCAGATGGATATGTCATATGCCACCATCCCTGTTTTTGGCCATGACAGAAGGTTGTACAGAGAAGTGATGCTGAAATACAGGGTGAGAAACAAGATGCATCTAAACAATCATCCTATATACGCCATCAACACTGAGGTGGGTTCTTCTATATTCTACAATGACCTGAGTTTCGAAGAGGAAGAACTAATCGCCATCATAACAGTTGACGATAAAAACGTGCGGGAAACAATAGAGTACGTCAACCTAAAAGACTGCACGGAAAAAGGGGTGTGGAACATGACTTTTGATGGCGTCAACAGAGAAGGAGTTGGGGCCATTGTATGGGTAAGCCCCCCTGAAGAAAACACAAATTTGTGCTCATACAAGCTCATGTTTGAATGTACTAACAACATGGTTGAGTATGAAGCACTAATATTGGGCTTACAAGTTTTGAAATAATTGGGCATGTAAAAGATGGCAGTGCATAGAGATTCAAAGCTAATCATAAATCAGGTAAAGGGTGTATATCAGACCAAACACCCCATGCTAAGAGCGTACATAAATTTGGATTTGGACCTCCTCGAAGTATTTTTAGAGTATGACTTGTCCACTATCCCCAGAGAAAAAAATAATATCACTGATGTGTTGGCCACCTCGGCCTCGATTTTTAAGATCCCCATCTTCTCAAATAAAAGATATGAAATCGAGGTAAAGCATAGGCCGACAATGCCTAGTAATATCAAACATTGGCAAGTTTTTGATGACGATAAATAGGTGGAAATATTCCTCCTTATGAGCGACAAGTTCGTTAATACAAACATTGATGAGGAATGTTGTGGCGACGAAGATGAGAGCGTGGGTGCATGCAATAACAAAGACCCTTTCCAAAACCAAATCATGGGAAGGGACATAATACAACTGAAAAATAATATTATTCCAAAGGGGTTGGTGCCACTGGAAAATTTGTTTGACGAAAATGATGTGGCTAAGAACCCCAATATCACTACAAGCAAAGAAGACATGGAACACTGCAACATCGAGACTGAGTAGAACCCGAATACAGTAAAATTATCAAAGGCACTCAGTCCAAAGGTCAAGAAGGACTACGTAAATCTCATGAAATATTTCCCTGACATCTTCACATGGAGCTATGATGACCTGAACGTATATTACACGAAAGTAATCCAACATGTTATCCCTCTCAAGGAAGATCAGAAACCTTTCAAACATAATATGAGAAGGATAAAGCCCATGTTGTTTCTGCTGATTGAGAAGGAGGTAAAAAATATTTTCTATGCTCAAATTATTATTTCTTTGAGATTCTCTAAATGGGTATCTAATTTCATACTTGTAAGAAAGAAAAGCGGCGATATAAGACTGTGTGTAGACTTCCAAAATTTAAACAAAGTGTCTCTCAAGGACCACTACCCCCTTCCTAAAATGGACTACATCCTACAAAAAGTGGTGGGGTCCCAGAAGATGTCTATACTGGATGGATTCTCAAGATATAATCAGATCATGGTCCACCCGAACGACAGAGAGAAAACGAATTTCACAATTCCATGGGGAACGTTCATGTATGTCAAGATGTCGTTCGGCCTGATGAACGTTGGAGCCACTTTTCAAAGAGAAATGGACATCGCATTTGATGATGAAAAGGACAAGTTCATCATGATTTATCTGGATGACATCATAGTGTACTCTGCCTCTGACAAACAACATCTTGAGCACCTAAAGAAGGTTTTCCAGAAGTGCAGGAAGTTCACCATATCACTAAATCCAAAGAAATTGCATTTCACGGTGGAAGAAGGAAAGTTGTTAAGGAACATCATTTCCAAGGAAGGCATTAAGATAAACCCCAGCAAGTTTGAAGGAATCCTTAATATCGACACCCCGCGCAGTAAAAAGGAAGTGCAATCTTTCCTGGGAAAGGTAAACTTATTCAGGAGATTCATCCCAAACCTAGAGAAAATCATAAAGCACATAACTTTCATACTCAGGAAGGGAAATGAGATCAAGTGGAACCCAGAGGCCAAGAAGTCTTTTGAAGATATCAAAGTGGCGTTGACTAAAGCTCCTATGCTAGCCAACATGGATTTTATGAAATATTTCCTCCTGTTTTCATTCACCTCAAAACACACTATTGTCATATTGCTACTACAGAAAGATGAGCAGGACTTTGAAAAACCCATAGTCTATTTCAGTAGAACGTTGCGCGACACTTTACTAAGGTATGACATTATGGAAAAATAGGTGTATCCCTTAGTGAAAGCCTTGAAAGAGTTCATGACATACATATTTCACTCCCATGGCATCGCTTGTGTCCCCAGCAGTTCAGTAAAGAATATCTTGACTCAACCTGGCCCGGAAGGAAGGAGAGGTAAGTAAATAGCAGCCATGATGGAATATGATCTTGAGATCAAGCCTACAAAGATGATCAAGGGTCAGGATCTTGAAAATTTAATGGCACATTCGGACTGTGACATTGTAGGAATGAATTTCATCGTTGATCTGTCGGAATGATCTCAAGAAGAAAAAATTTATCAGGTACCTCAACAGTTCATTGATTTGCCATGGTATGTTGACATCATCTATGTGTTGGAGAATCTCTAGGCTCCTCCAGGTGTGAGTAAGACCAAAGCCAGGTTTCTCAAGATTAAAGCAGCTAAGTTCTGCATCCTATACAATTCACTTTACTGGAAATACCCCGAGGGAATATTGTTGAGTTGTTTGTTGGAAGATGATGTGAAGCGGGCTATACAAGAATTTCATAAAGGAGACTATAGAGGAAACCACTATTGGAATAAAACCATGCACAAAATCCTAAGAGAAAGTTATTACTGGCCTATAATTTTCAGTGACGTGTATAAAGAGATCTCCAACTGCCATGAATGTCATATTTTCGACGGAAGAAGAAAGTTGCAACCCCTGCCACTAAATTTGATCTCAGTCGAATCACCTTTCATGCAGTAGGGTCTAGATTTCATAGGAGATATAAATCCTCCATATTACACGCAACACAAATGGATACTCACAACCATCAACTATTTCACAAAATGTATAGAGGCGATCCCCACAAAGAAATCTATCGACGCAGTCATCATCCAATTCCTAGAGACAAACATCTTGTTGAGGTTCAGGTGTCCCATTAATATCATAATAGAAAATGAAGCCGCATTCAAGTCTAAGAGGATGGATAAATTTTGTCAGGATTATAAAATAACCATGGGCCATTCCATGGTGTGCTATCCACAAGTAAACGTGTTAGCAGAATCCTCAAATAAGAGCCTAACCATGATCATCAAAAGACGCCTGCAAGATAACAAGAGAGCCTGGCATAAAAATATTATCTACGCATTGTGGGCAGATCAGGTTACCACCAAGAAGTATTTATCAACGTCACCTTTTCAGATCATTTTTGGTGCATACGCAATCTTCCCTACTTTAGTAGGACCGCCCATCAGGAAGTTGTTACAAGAACAGGAGGTCGAACCAAATGATGCAAAAAATAGAATAAACCCACTAATTCACACACAACAGGCGAGGGAATAGGTGTATAATCGATCGCAACTCCATCAGGAGAAGATAAAGAAATCTTTCGATAAGCATTCTAAGCCAGAGGATTTCTAGTTGGGTGATCTAGTCTTGATATGGGACACGAGAAATGAGGAAAAAGGAAAGCATGGAAAGTTCGACCATCTTTAAACAGGTTCGTTCATAATCATTGATCATTTTGGGAGAAATGAATATTTCCTAGAAGGATTAGATGGAGAATGTTTTGGTTGGGGGCCTGTAAATGGTAGGTTCCTCAAGCATTACCTGATGAAATAAAAATTGTTTAAGTCATTCATCGTTGTAAATAATGTATAAATTTTAATACAAATTATGTATTTCCTAGATTCTCCTGATCTAACAATTATATGCATACATAATCACTTCTACAAATATTCTTGCAGAATTTAAAACACGATTACCAATTGTAATATCAAGAATAAAGATCAATCACACATAACACAAATGTTTTACCAGGAAAACATAAAGCTAAAAACCCCATTGTCATATATTATGTATATATCATGGATCATGAAAAAATCTCATACAAAACTCTAATCTAAGAGCTCTCAATACAATATACAATCGTCTCACACTATCATACAAAAACGAACAAATTCATGTGCCAATTTACTACTTCCAGACAGTCTGCCTCCTCTGTGTAGATCGCTGCTAATGGAAATCCCTGCAATGAATTAATTCCTCTTTCCTAGGCTGTGCAATCCTCATGGGAACATCCATTGTGTGTTTGGTTGCATGAGTGCACTCACTAATGTCACAATTGATAGTCAAACTGTCCCTTTCACCTGTTATCTCAATTGGGTCTCCACTGGATCTG
>JZKD02S2160371.1:32649-43225 GCA_000966675.3 Picea glauca
AAAAAATTGCAGAAGTTGAGTTTGTGATTGGATAGAGTATGAATTTGTAGAAAGACTTTCTCGGTGCTACAACTAATTAAAGATCAAAATGGATTTAAATTGCTTGAGGTTAGAGTATGCACTTGAGGGAATCTCGAACTACATTGATTGGAAGGACAGGATGGAGGTAGTACTCGAAGACAATGGATTGAAGGAATTCAATGACAAATACGTTCCTAAGCCAGATGCTGCAGACACTGCAAATATTGATGCATGGAAAAAGAAAGTGGCAAAGGTGAGGATGATCTTGTTGGAGGGAGTACGATACCACATTGTCTCAAGCCTCCATGGGAAAGTCACACCATATGTAATGTGGAAGAATTTGACGAATCTATTCCAAAACAACAATGACCATAGGAAATTGGCGCTCAAAGATAAACTCAAGAAGATCAAGATGGAGAAGGGTGACTCCATTCCAAAATATCTCACAAAGTTTGTCCAATTTCAGGATGAGATGGGGAGTGTAGGAATAACAGTCGCTGATGATGATTTGGTGATCTTGGCTCTCCTAAGAATTCCCAAGAGTTGGCACGGTTATCAATACTCTATCAATGGAAGGGAAAAATTGCCAGATTGAGAACGACTATGGTCAGATCTAGTGTAGGAGGAGTTCAGGCGGAAGACCATAGATGGCTCTTCATCAAAGCATGATGATGAAGAGGATTGTGCTTTGGATACCAAGGCAAGGAAAGGGAAGGGGAATAAATTCCATTCAAGATCCGAGTCTAAAGGCAAGAAGTTGGATTTGTCCAAAGTTAAGTGTTTTCACTGTCACGAACATGGGCATCTCACTACTAATTGTCTGTAGAAGAAGAAGAAAAAGAAGGTTGTTGGAGCTGTAGCTGGTGAGGCCCTTGCCTAAAAATTTGAACTTGAATTCTCCTTGATCGCATGCATGGTGTCAAGTGCATTGGATCGATGTGGTATTTGGATAGTGGCGCTTCCTTCCACATGACGGGAGATAAGGAGCTTTTCAGTGACTTGGAGGAGAGAGATCTGAAAATGCATATAGAGATGGGTGACGATGGATGATACAGTTCGAATGGAATTGATACCATTACCTTTAAGAGGGAGTTAGGTAAACCATTTCAATTGAAATATGTTATGCATGTTCTAGGTTTGAAGAAAAACTTGGTCTCAGTCGCAATGTTGGAGGACATAGGCTATGATGTTGTTTTCAATGATGGAAAAGCCTTCCTGCGACATAAAACAATGGGCCAAGTCAAGAATATAGGGATTTGAGTTAAGAATCTCTATAAGTTGGAGGTAGATGGTTGCGGTTCCATGATGGGAAAGGTAGAAAAAGTTGTGAGTCGGGATGAGGTCGAATTATGGCACAGGGGATTGGGCCATCTTCATCATGGAGCCTTGAAAATCATGCATCAAATATCAGTTAGATCAGTGCAAGGGTTGCACCGTGGGGAAGTACGTAAAGTCCACCTTTCATGAAAAGGAGAATCCTGCTTCAGTGATCCTGGAGAGAATTCACACAGACGTGTGTGGACCATTTTCAGTTGCTTCAACAACAAAACATAAGTATTATGTTATTTTTATTGATGAATTTTCTCATAAATGCTAGATATTCTTCATGCAGAAGAAGGATCAAACATTCTCAAAGTTCCGTGAGTTTAAATCATTGGTGGAGAAAGAGTCGGGGAATCAAGTGAAGGCTCTAAGGAGCGATAATGGTGGAGAATACATCTCTAACGAATTCAAAGACTTCTATAGTAAAGAATTAATTCGAAGAGAACTCATAGTGCCTCATAACCAACAAAAAAATGGGGTCGTAGAGAGGAAAAACATAACGATCGTGGGTGAAACACGAGCGATTTTGCATGATCAGGGCCTACCAATGCATTTGTGGGTGGAAGCATGCAACATTGCAGTTTATGTGCAAAACTGTTGTCCTCATAAAATACTTGGCATGAGTACACATGAAGAAGATTTCACTGGTAAGAAACTTGATGTTTCTCATTTTAAGATTTTTTGCTCATCTATTTATGTGCATGTGACCAAGAACGCCAGGAAGAAGCTGGAGCCAATTGCTGAAGTTGGGGTATTTTTGGGGTACACAAAACACCCCATAATTATCGTGTGTATTTTCCTAACAGTAAGATGAATGTTATGCGACAGGATATAAAATTCAATGAAGGGAAATCCATGAGGTTGTCGCTTGAGAGGGAGCTAGACTTGCATGCAGAGGAGGAACTATTGGTTCCCAAATATGAGTCTCAATATGTGGATCAACCACATGAGGAGGTTCATGGAGTGTAGGAAGCCACTCATGCAGATCCATCCATCATAAATGGTAGAAAGCACACCACGAAAGTTGATAGATTGAGACTAGATGTTGCACAGAATGTAGGAGCCCCTACTTCACAATGCAGACAGAGACAATCTCCCGATCGATTTACTGGATACATGTATCTCATGAGAAAATGTATTGTGACTAAACCATCTTCCTTTTAGGAAGCAGTGTAGGATCTGACTTGGTTTGATGCAACAGTGGAGGAGTATGACTCCATTGTCAAAAATAGTGCATGGGAAATTGTCCCAAGACTGGTTGACAAATCAGTTGTAGGTTCGAGATGGGTCTACAAGGTAAAGAAAGATGTTGATGTGAGTGTGGAGAAATACAAGGATATATTTGTGGCTCGGGGCTTCTCACAGATCGAGGGGATAGATTATGATGCGACCTTTTCACCTGTCGCACGATACTCTTCCATAATATCCATCTTTGCACTCTCAACGCAGATGGCCTGGTGCATTGATCATATGGATGTAAAAACTACGTTTCTCAATGGGATCATTAAGGAATAAGTGTACATAGAGCAGCCCGAAAGATTTGAGATCTTCAGCAGTGAGTTGCATGTATGCCAACTCAAAAGAGCATTGTATGGGCTGAAGCAAGCACCCCATGCTTGGTACACTCGGATATACAGCTATTTCACCGGACTGGGCTTCACCAAAAGTGAAGCAGATGCAAACCTATACCAAATTGTGGTGGAGGGTAATCTTTTAATCATTGCTCTTTATGTTGATGATTTAATACTGACTAGTGATGAGCTGTTGATACACTCATGCAAGGAGGACCTTGTAAAGGAGTTTGATTTGAGGGATATGGTTCTTCTTCATTATTTCCTTGGATTGAAAATATGGCAGTGAGATGGTGAACTTTTTGTGTCTCAAGGAAACTATGCAAGGGAGATACTAGGTAAGTTTCATATGGAGGGCCACAAACTCATGGATAATCCTCTTCGAGGAAACTGGAGGAACGAGGATGCTACTTCTGGAGAGGTAGTGGATGCTACTATCTATCGACAGTTAACGGGTTTGCTAATGTATCTAGTGAACACAAGACCATACATTTTCTATGCAGTTAACTAGCTGAGTCAAGCAATGGTTAAGCCTACAAAGATATTTTGGAAGGTAGGTAAGCATGTCTTGAGATACCTGGGGGGCACATCTGAGTATGGCTTATGGTACAGATAGAAAAATGAGGTAAAGTTGCATGGATTCATGGATGCAGATTGGGAAAGCATCCCAATGGACAGAAAGAGCACATCAGGGGGGATCTTTAGTATCGAATCTACAACTGCTTCTTGGTAAAATAGAAAGTAGAGATCCATGGCACTCAGTTCAGCAGAAGCAGAATACATGGAAGCAATTCAAGCTGCATGTGAGGCTATCTAGATGAGAAAGATCTTGGTTGGTTGTTTGGTTCTCATTTATATCTGACAATGATTCATTGTGATAATCAGAGTTGCATAAAACTCTCTATTAATTCTATGTTTCATGATAGATCTAAGCATATATATATCCGGTATCATCATATCATATATTGTATGAAGCGAAATATCATGTTGCTTCATTACATTCGTACAGAATATCAGGATGCATAAATTATGACAAATGCGCTCACCAGGAGAAAATTCGAATACCATAGAGACAGGATCAGGGTGAAGGATAATCCCTTTCTTGTTGAGAGGGAGTGTTGAGATTCAACAAGAAGATCCCAGTGAAAATTATGCACCTACACTAGGATGGAGCATCAGTCTATTTTTAGGTGGAACTATATTTTTATATGATAAGAAAATTCTATTTATAGATGATGCCTATTTATAGATGGTGAGTGAATTCTATTTATAGATGCATGTCGATTATTATTATCCCTTAATAAAATTTGGACAATAAATATTTGTCTATTCTCAATGAGCCCTTGGAAATAGTTAATTGAAGTGGAAAATGAGTTAGCTATAGGAAATTCGAGTTCAAAGGTTGACTGGTGGGACATGCAAGTTGAATTAGTTGTAACTGAGTGATTTGAAGTTGTAACAGAGTTGGATGTGTAGTTATGTGAGTTNCGGACTGGGCTTCACCAAAAGTGAAGCAGATGCAAACCTATACCAAATTGTGGTGGAGGGTAATCTTTTAATCATTGCTCTTTATGTTGATGATTTAATACTGACTAGTGATGAGTTGTTGATACACTCATGCAAGGAGGACCTTGTAAAGGAGTTTGATATGAGGGATATGGTTCTTCTTCATTATTTCTTTGGATTGAAAATATGGCAGTGAGATGGTGAACTTTTTGTGTCTCAAGGAAACTATGCAAGGGAGATACTAGGTAAGTTTCATATGGAGGGCCACAAACTCATGGATACTCCTCTTCGAGGAAACTGGAGGAAAGAGGATGCTACTTCTGGAGAGGTAGTGGATTCTACCATCTATCGACAGTTAATGGGTTTGCTAATGTATCTAGTGAACACAAGACCAGACATTTTCTATGCAGTTAACTAGCTGAGTCAAGCAATGGTTAAGCCTACAAAGATCTTTTGGAAGGTAGGTAAGCATGTCCTGAGATACCTGGGGGGCACATCTGAGTATGGCTTATGGTATAGATAGAAAAATGAGGTAAAGTTGCATGGATTCACAGATGCAGATTGGGCGGGCATCCCAATGGACAGAAAGAGCACATTAGGGGGATCTTTAGTATCGAATCTACAACTGCTTCTTGGTAAAATAGAAAGTAGAGATCCGTGGAACTCAGTTCAGCAGAAGCAGAATACATGGAAGCAATTCAAGATGCATGTGAGGCTATATAGATGAGAAAGATCTTGGTTGGTTGTTTGGTTCTCATTTAGATCTGACAATGATTCATTGTGATAATCAGAGTTGCATCTCTATGTTTCATGATAGATCTAAGCATATATATATCTGGTATCATCATATCATAGATTGTGTGAAGTGAAATATCATGTTGCTTCAGTATATTCGTATAAAAGATCAGGATGCATAAATTATGACAAATGCGCTCACCAGGAGAAAATTCGAATACCATAGAGACAAGATCAAGGTGAAGGATAATCCCTTTCTTGTTGAGAAGGAGTGTTGAGATTCAACAAGAAGATCCCACTGAAAATTATGCACCTACACTAGGATGGAGCATCAGTCTATTTTTAGGTGGAACTATATTTTTATATGATAAGAAAATTCTATTTATAGATGATGGCTATTTATAGATGGTGAGTGAATTCTATTTATAGATGCATGTCGATTATTATTATCCCTTAATAAAAGTTGGACAATAAATATTTTTCTATTCTCAATGAGCCCTTGGAAATAGTTAACTGAAGTGGAAAATGAGTTAGCTATAGGAAATTCGAGTTCAAAGGTTGACTAGTGGGACATGCAAGTCAAATTAGTTGTAACTGAGTGATTTGAAGTTGTAACAGAGTTGGATGTGTAGTTATGTGAGTTGTGAAGTAGTTTAACTCAGTTAAGTGAGTTAAGCTTAGTTGTACTAGTTGTAACTGAACTTACACTAGTGACAGATCAGTGAATTAATTATTAATTAATTCAAAATCAGTGATCTCACTTGCAATTGAATATTTACCATTGTTAACTACATGCATGTCAGATCCAGTGGAGACCCAATTGAGATAACAGGTGAAAGGGACAGTTTGACTATCAATTGTGACATTAGTGAGTGCACTCATGCAACCAAACACACAATGGATGTTCCCATGAGGATTGCACAGCCTAGGAAAGAGGAATTAATTCATTGCAGGGATTTCCATTAGCAGCGATCTACACAGAGGAGGCAGACTGTCTGGAAGTAGTAAATTGGCACATGAATTTGTTCGTTTTTGTATGATAGTGTGAGACGATTGTATATTGTATTGAGAGCTCTTAGATTAGAGTTTTGTATGAGATTTTTTCATGATCCATGATATATACATAATATATGACAATGGGGTTTTTAGCTTTATGTTTTCCTGGTAAAACATTTGTGTTATGTGTGATTGATCTTTATTCTTGATATTACAATTGGTAATCGTGTTTTAAATTCTGCAAGAATATTTGTAGAAGTGATTATGTATGCATATAATTGTTAGATCAGGAGAATCTAGGAAATACATAATTTGTATTAAAATTTATACATTATTTACAACGATGAATGACTTAAACAATTTTTATTTCATCAGGTAATGCTTGAGGAACCTACCATTTACAGGCCCCCAACCAAAACATTCTCCATCTAATCCTTCTAGGAAATATTCATTTCTCCCAAAATGATCAATGATTATGAACGAACCTGTTTAAAGATGGTCGAACTTTCCATGCTTTCCTTTTTCCTCATTTCTCGTGTCCCATATCAAGACTAGATCACCCAACTAGAAATCCTCTGGCTTAGAATGCTTATCGAAAGATTTCTTTATCTTCTCCTGATGGAGTTGCGATCGATTATACACCTATTCCCTCGCCTGTTGTGTGTGAATTAGTGGGTTTATTCTATTTTTTGCATCATTTGGTTCGACCTCCTGTTCTTGTAACAACTTCCTGATGGGCGGTCCTACTAAAGTAGGGAAGATTGCGTATGCACCAAAAATGATCTGAAAAGGTGACGTTGATAAATACTTCTTGGTGGTAACCTGATCTGCCCACAATGCGTAGATAATATTTTTATGCCAGGCTCTCTTGTTATCTTGCAGGCGTCTTTTGATGATCATGGTTAGGCTCTTATTTGAGGATTCTGCTAACACGTTTACTTGTGGATAGCACACCATGGAATGGCCCATGGTTATTTTATAATCCTGACAAAATTTATCCATCCTCTTAGACTTGAATGCGGCTTCATTTTCTATTATGATATTAATGGGACACCTGAACCTCAACAAGATGTTTGTCTCTAGGAATTGGATGATGACTGCGTCGATAGATTTCTTTGTGGGGATCGCCTCTATACATTTTGTGAAATAGTTGATGGTTGTGAGTATCCATTTGTGTTGCGTGTAATATGGAGGATTTATATCTCCTATGAAATCTAGACCCTACTGCATGAAAGGTGATTCGACTGAGATCAAATTTAGTGGCAGGGGTTGCAACTTTCTTCTTCCGTCGAAAATATGACATTCATGGCAGTTGGAGATCTCTTTATACACGTCACTGAAAATTATAGGCCAGTAATAACTTTCTCTTAGGATTTTGTGCATGGTTTTATTCCAATAGTGGTTTCCTCTATAGTCTCCTTTATGAAATTCTTGTATAGCCCGCTTCACATCATCTTCCAACAAACAACTCAACAATATTCCCTCGGGGTATTTCCAGTAAAGTGAATTGTATAGGATGCAGAACTTAGCTGCTTTAATCTTGAGAAACCTGGCTTTGGTCTTACTCACACCTGGAGGAGCCTAGAGATTCTCCAACACATAGATGATGTCAACATACCATGGCAAATCAATGAACTGTTGAGGTACCTGATAAATTTTTTCTTCTTGAGATCATTCCGACAGATCAACGATGAAATTCATTCCTACAATGTCACAGTCCGAATGTGCCATTAAATTTTCAAGATCCTGACCCTTGATCATCTTTGTAGGCTTGATCTCAAGATCATATTCCATCATGGCTGCTATTTACTTACCTCTCCTTCCTTCCGGGCCAGGTTGAGTCAAGATATTCTTTACTGAACTGCTGGGGACACAAGCGATGCCATGGGAGTGAAATATGTATGTCATGAACTCTTTCAAGGCTTTCACTAAGGGATACACCTATTTTTCCATAATGTCATACCTTAGTAAAGTGTCGCGCAACGTTCTACTGAAATAGACTATGGGTTTTTCAAAGTCCTGCTCATCTTTCTGTAGTAGCAATATGACAATAGTGTGTTTTGAGGTGAATGAAAACAGGAGGAAATATTTCATAAAATCCATGTTGGCTAGCATAGGAGCTTTAGTCAACGCCACTTTGATATCTTCAAAAGACTTCTTGGCCTCTGGGTTCCACTTGATCTCATTTCCCTTCCTGAGTATGAAAGTTATGTGCTTTATGATTTTCTCTAGGTTTGGGATGAATCTCCTGAATAAGTTTACCTTTCCCAGGAAAGATTGCACTTCCTTTTTACTGCGCGGGGTGTCGATATTAAGGATTCCTTCAAACTTGCTGGGGTTTATCTTAATGCCTTCCTTGGAAATGATGTTCCTTAACAACTTTCCTTCTTCCACCGTGAAATGCAATTTCTTTGGATTTAGTGATATGGTGAACTTCCTGCACTTCTGGAAAACCTTCTTTAGGTGCTCAAGATGTTGTTTGTCAGAGGCAGAGTACACTATGATGTCATCCAGATAAATCATGATGAACTTGTCCTTTTCATCATCAAATGCGATGTCCATTTCTCTTTGAAAAGTGGCTCCAACGTTCATCAGGCCGAACGACATCTTGACATACATGAACGTTCCCCATGGAATTGTGAAATTCGTTTTCTCTCTGTCGTTCGGGTGGACCATGATCTGATTATATCTTGAGAATCCATCCAGTATAGACATCTTCTGGGACCCCACCACTTTTTGTAGGATGTAGTCCATTTTAGGAAGGGGGTAGTGGTCCTTGAGAGACACTTTGTTTAAATTTTGGAAGTCTACACACAGTCTTATATCGCCGCTTTTCTTTCTTACAAGTATGAAATTAGATACCCATTTAGAGAATCTCAAAGAAATAATAATTTGAGCATAGAAAATATTTTTTACCTCCTTCTCAATCAGCAGAAACAACATGGGCTTTATCCTTCTCATATTATGTTTGAAAGGTTTCTGATCTTCCTTGAGAGGGATAACATGTTGGATTACTTTCGTGTAATATACGTTCAGGTCATCATAGCTCCATGTGAAGATGTCAGGGAAATATTTCATGAGATTTACGTAGTCCTTCTTGACCTTTGGACTGAGTGCCTTTGATAATTTTACTGTATTCGGGTTCTACTCAGTCTCGATGTTGCAGTGTTCCATGTCTTCTTTGCTTGTAGTGATATTGGGGTTCTTAGCCACATCATTTTCGTCAAACAAATTTTCCAGTGGCACCAACCCCTTTGGAATAATATTATTTTTCAGTTGTATTATGTCCCTTCCCATGATTTGGTTTTGGAAAGGGTCTTTGTTATTGCATGCACCCACGCTCTCATCTTCGTCGCCACAACATTCCTCATCAATGTTTGTATTAACGAACTTGTCGCTCATAAGGAGGAATATTTCCACCTATTTATCGTCATCAAAAACTTGCCAATGTTTGATATTACTAGGCATTGTCGGCCTATGCTTTACCTCGATTTCATATCTTTTATTTGAGAAGATGGGGATCTTAAAAATCGAGGCCGAGGTGGCCAACACATCAGTGATATTATTTTTTTCTCTGGGGATAGTGGACAAGTCATACTCTAAAAATACTTCGAGGAGGTCCAAATCCAAATTTATGTACGCTCTTAGCATGGGGTGTTTGGTCTGATATACACCCTTTACCTGATTTATGATTAGCTTTGAATCTCTATGCACTGCCATCTTTTACATGCCCAATTATTTCAAAACTTGTAAGCCCAATATTAGTGCTTCATACTCAACCATGTTGTTAGTACATTCAAACATGAGCTTGTATGAGCACAAATTTGTGTTTTCTTCAGGGGGGCTTACCCATACAATGGCCCCAACTCCTTCTCTGTTGACGCCATCAAAAGTCATGTTCCACACCCCTTTTTCCGTGCAGTCTTTTAGGTTGACGTACTCTATTGTTTCCCGCACGTTTTTATCGTCAACTGTTATGATGGCGATTAGTTCTTCCTCTTCGAAACTCAGGTCATTGTAGAATATAGAAGAACCCACCTCAGTGTTGATGGCGTATATAGGATGATTGTTTAGATGCATCTTGTTTCTCACCCTGTATTTCAGCATCACTTCTCTGTACAACCTTCTGTCATGGCCAAAAACAGGGATGGTGGCATATGACATATCCATCTGCAAAGTGCCCTTCAACTTCCCAACCCATGATCTTGATAGCAGCATGCTGAATTTTGGGGGTTTGTCCGTAATGACTACGTCCATGACCATGTTCTTAGTAGGGATTTGAGGCAATGACATAACCAGGTCTTTGATAAGGCCCAAACACTTGAATTTCCATGAATCAAAAGAGAAATGGTCTTTGTATGGTATGGTGATATCCAAACCCATTTCATCCATGATCACCTTTGGCATGAGGTTGTGCAACACAT
>JZKD02S2160382.1:12909-42658 GCA_000966675.3 Picea glauca
ATTTCGTATATCATTTATGTGTATTGTGAAGATTATGCTGGATATTTTACTGTTATTCTGTCATTTCTAGCATTTCATTTCTGTTCTGCATATTTTATATATCTGGTATCTTTCATTTATGGAGGAATTGGGAAAGAAGAAAGAGAAAAATAGGTTGTACTATGACATCGAGAGTTCCATTCATCTTTCAATTAACTTATCCTTACATTTGAAGAATAAGCATATACAACTCAGGTACCATTTCATACAATCTATCTTTGAAGATGGACATTTGAAGTTGAAAAAGATACACACTAGCCAAAATCCTGCAGACATGTTAACAATGGGAGTAACCAAGGAGAAACTGATTTCCTGCTCAGTTTCAATTGGTTTTCAAGCATGAAGGTGAAGATGATAAATTTTCCAAGTCTAAGGTGGAGTATAGTGCAACAGGTATAACGACAATGGAGTTGTTTTGATCAGTATCCAAGTGGAAGATTGTTGGTTGTGGACCCTGATTATCTTCCTGTTTCACAGGTATTTGTTTTCAACTGTGTTTCTACCCCATGAATACTGTACACCCCTCCACACTGGGGAGTTGCGAGGGGGTATTTCCCCCCTGCAGGGTCTGGGGGCAAGAGGGGCCCCGACAGGGGTTTATGGGCGAAGTCCCTGAAGGAAAAATTTCCTTGTAAATGTATATTGTAATTTCATAGTAAATATGGACCATTCAATATAAGGTCGCATATCTGATGGGAGAAGTTATATTAGAGTTTTTTTCCCTAGAAGGAAACCCTCTTTTATGAGAGAAATGTATTGCGATTGTGTATCATTGTGAATATTGTATTATGAGAGAGGATACTGTGAAAGAAAGAAGAGGAATTTACAATTGGTGTGTTGTAGGTCGTATTACTTCATTTGTTGGATAATAAAAAAGAAGGACCTAACCATTTCTCTGGTGGACATAGCCCACATTGGGTGAATCACGTATATCTATTTCTCTATTGTATTATGTATCTTCTTTGTTTTATTTCCGCATTTTATTTTATTTTATTGCTCCATGATCTTGTTTTTCTAACATCTCAAACAATTAGACAAACAGATTATATTAAGATCCATGAGTTACACAAATTGCTAACATAAGATTTCATGCATGCATATTCTACATATAGTTGTTTATATTAAGATCCATGAGTTACACAAATTGTTAACAGAGGAGTGCATGCATGGATATTCTAAATATATCTGCATGGATGTGCATGTGGTTGCATGAGGAAATTCATTGGAATGTTTCCAACAATATCCACCTTGATTTTTTTTTATATATGATGCCCTTGATTAATTCATCACCTTTTATACAAGCCAAGAGAAGCCAAACAACATCGTAGCCTCTCTAACAAAAATGGTTTCATAAACATTTTTGCAGAATTAACTTTTGCATGGACCTTTTCTAGAGCCACTCCACCTTCATCAACAACCTATCTTACATAATGGTATTTGATAGAGATATTTTTTGTCTTACTTTTATAAGTTGGATTGCTAGTCAAATGAATAACACTTTGACTATCAAAAAATACTTTCGCCTTGTCGTGCATCCTTCCAAAGTCACCCAACAAACCTTTTAACCAAATTGTCTCCTTGAAAGAATGTGAAGAAGCCATATATTATCCCTTAGTAGTCAATAAAGAAACTATGTTTTGTAGGTTTGAAATCCAACTAACAGATCCTCCTGGAAGAGTAAAGACATATCTTGAAGTGGATCTCATTTTTTCCAAGTCATCTACAAAATATGAATCTACATAACCACAAACTGAATCAATGGAACCATCATAGGTGATAGAATAATTACTTATGCCTCTAAGATACCGAAGCACCCATTTGACTGCTACCCAATGCTCTTTACCTGGATTATCCATGTATCTACTGATAACACCAACTGCATGTGAAATATTTGGTCTAGTACTCACCATCACATACATCAAACTTCCCACCGCATTAGCATATGGTACATGAGATATATAATCCTTTTCTCTGTCATTACTAGGAAAAAAAATGAAGAAAGGTTAAAATAAGAAGCCAAAGGGATCTATACGGGTTTCACATCATTCATATCGAATCTCATAAGTATTTTCTCCACATACTTCTATTGTGATAACCACAACTTACAATTTTTTCTTGTTTATGTGTATCTACATGCCTAAGATTTGTTTTCCTACTACTAGATCCTTCATATGAAACTCCCTAGACAACTGAGCCTTTAACTTGTTGATCTCGACCATACTTTTACTTTCCACAAGCATATCGTCAACATATAACACCAAAATAATGAACATGCCATTTTCCATATTTTTAAAGTAAACTCAATGATCATATTCACTTCTTGTAAAATTTAGGCTCATCATGTAGAAATCAAACTTCTTGTACCATTTCCTGAGAGATTGTCTCAGGCCATAAAATGACTTCTTGAGTTTGTAAACAAAAATCTTATTGCAATCATGAACAAACCATTCTGGTTTTTCCATATATATATCCTAATATAAATCTCCATGTAGAATTGTTGTTTTAACATCTCGCTGCTCTAACTCAAGATCAAGTAAATAAAATAGTGCTAACATAATACGAACTGAAATAAGCTTCACAACTAGTGAAAATATCTCATGAAAATCAATACCTTCCTTTTGAGAATACCCTTTTTCTACCAGTCTTTCTTTATACCTTTCAACTTTATCATCAACTCCTTTTTTCAGTTTTTCGACCCACTTGCAGTCGACAACCTTCCTATCCTTTGGAATTTCTACTTGGTCCCATGTTTTATTCCTCTCTAAGACATCCATTTCTTCTTTCATAGATTTTTTCCATTGAGCACTTTTAGATACATTAATTCCTTCATTGAAACAAGTAGGTTCTCCATCAATAGAAACCAAGTCCACAAATGAAACATAATCGTCATGCGTTGTAGGAGGATTCTTGACCCGTGTAGATCGCCTTAGAGGTGGTTGAGGCATATTCTCATTTTCTTGAATATTTTATGCATCTTCATCTTCTTCTTCTAGAACTTATTCATGCTCCTCCCTTTCTGAAGATGGTTAAGTTTCCAACTGAATTTGTTGAACTTGTGGTACATGTTCTTTTCTCACTTAAACATCTACCAGTTATGATTTTAAGATTGAGAATTCATCAAATACTACATCTCTTCTTATGATGAGTTTGTGGGAAGTAGGATCCCACAATATGTATCCCTTAACTCCATCACCATAACCAACAAAGACATATTTATTTGATCTAGGATCTAAATTAGAACATTGATCTTTAGAAATAAGACCATAAGCATCACAACCAAATATTCTCATATTTGAAAATTCACACAAATGACATGCCCATGCCTCTTATGGAATCTTACAGTTTATTTCAGTTGATGGTGACCGATTTATCAAATAGAACGTTGTAAGAACTGCTTCTTCCCACAATTATTGTTGCAACTTGGAGTTACTGAGCATGAACCTTTCTCTCTCTATAATATTCTTATTCATGTGTTCAACAACAACATTTTGATGAGGAGTATAAATCGTGGTATTATGTCTTTCGATATGAGATTCCTTGCAATAGTTCTCAAATTCCATAGATGTGAACTCGCCTCCATTGTCCATTATTAAACACTTGATTGAACTTCCAGTGCTCTTTTCAACCAAAGCTCTGAATTTCTTAAAAGTATTAAATACATCAAATTTTATTTTAAGTATATAGATCCAAACCTTTCTGGAGTAATCATATATAAATGTCACAAAATATGAAGATCCTCCAAAATAAAGTGTAGGGGGTGGAAAAGAAACATTTGAATGAATGTAATCAAGAATACATTTTCTTATATGTCTTCCTATTTTAGACTTTTGTCTACATTGTTTTCCAAAAAAAAAATACTTGGAGAAATTCAAATTCAAAAACTTCAATCTTGGAAGTGACTTACAATCAACCAGTACCTTAATCCCTTTCTCACTCATATGACCCAAACGTTGATTCCTTAAACGAACATAGTCACTTTCATATTCATATTCTACCACTTCTTGATTTAATTCTATCCTTCCTTCAATATGATAAACGTTCTCGATCCTCTTTTCCTTCATGACTACTAATATGCCTTTGGACACCTTAAATATTCCACCTTTATTTGTACACATGTAGCTAGCAAAATCTAGAAATCCCAAGGATATTTGGTTCTTTCTATGTTTGGATACATGCCTTACATCTGTTAATGTTCTTACGAAACCATTATGCGTTTTAATTCAGATGCTACCAACTCCAACAATTTTACAATAAAAAACATTTCCCATAAAACAACACCATCATCAATAGATTGGTAAGTTGAGAACCAATTTCTATGAAGACACATGTGGATGGACGCACTAGAAACTAATAACCAATGATGATGTTGATTTAAAACATCACAAGTAGAAAATACCTCATCAACCATACTTGAATGAGAACCTGAACTTGTTTTAGCTAAATTAACTTCCTTTGCTTCTTTTTTGGAGTCCTCCTTGGATGCATCTGTCTTTTCCGACAATCCTTGTTGAGATGCCCAAATTTTCTACAGAACCAAAATTTATGCTTATTCTTCTTTCCTTTTGACTCATACCTTGATGTACCCCTCAAATTTTTTCCTCTTACTGTAGATCAACCTTTGACCACCATTGCTTCTGTTGTTTAGGTTTCTTTACTAGATCTTCTCCTCATTTCCTTAGACAATAAAGCTCGTACAATATCATCAAAATCAATAGCTTCTGATGAAATAAAGTTGATAGAGGTAACAAAGTGATCTCGTGACTCGGACAGAGAACACAATAGTGTAATTTTCTTATCCTCATATTCAAATTATACTCCCATGCTATTAAATAGACATAAAAGAGTATTGAAGGTATTTAAGTGGTCACCCATTTTTGTACCTTCTTTCAGGTGAAAATCGTACAACTGCCTTTTCAAAAAAATATCGTTAGTCAAGGATTTACTCATGTATAATATTTCCAAATTAGTCCACAATCCTGATGTTGTTTTCTCTACGACGATGTTAAAAAAAACATCATCAACCAAACAGAGATGAATACCACTTAGTGATCTCACATCAATTTCTTCCCACTCTCCGTCTGACATAGTTACATGTTTCTTTACTTGTCTGCAAGTGCCTTTGCTACTCCGTGTTGTATGAGAAAATCCTGCATCTTGACCTTCCACAATTCTAAATTGTTCTTCCCATTGAATTTCTTGATTTGAAACCTAGAGTTATGTACTTTCACCATTACCAAAAAAATACCCAAACCAAGCTTATAATACTAATCCTTTTACAAAATAGAGGAATACTTTGATATTCTAGGTTACAACAAAAAATATAACTTTTAATTAAAAAAAAAAAAAAAGATTAATGTACCTTATATATTGTTTTAAAATATTATCCACCTCACCTTTAATTTTAAAACATCCTATCAAGCTCTTTAATAAAGGCCATCCCCTTATTATTTATCATGCATAATAAGACAAAACATCAACCTCTCCTTTATATGACATGTTTAATAAAACAAAATCCCCTTCATACCTTGATTTTGCATGAAAATAAAGATTTCAAATTTCATACCATGATTTTTTGAATTGTCGCAACCTAGAATATGGATAGCTTGCGACACTTTTGCAAATTTTCGCAATGTGTACTGTGTTATGCCCAAGACAATCTCATTTTTTTTCTAATTTCACAAGTTTTCCTACGACTGTCGCACTTTGCCACAGGGACAACCTGTGACAATGTAATAAAACCTATCCTAGGATGATCCACTCCACTCAGCTCGACTTGACTCGACTAACCTTATCTGTTAACGAATGATCATATTCTCTTCTCCTACACTCTCTAATCCTTCACCTCTTCCCTTTGATACCACTTGTTTGGAAGCAAAAGAAAAATAAAGCATAAACCAAGAATATAAATGAGAAATAAACTAAGAAAAAGAATCACACAATTGACACAATGATTTATGTGGAAACCCAATGCGAGAAAAAAACATGGGAAATGATAATCAATATTCTTATTAAGGGAGAATTAAAATAGTCAACTTAGGCATACAACCTTCCTCTCCTCTCATACACACAAGACACATCAGTAATGTGTCCTCACACACACTCACTACACTCTACATTGCACTCTCACCTCTATGGGTATGCTCGTATATATAACATCTCTCAAACAATTAGACAAACTTATTATATTAATATCCATCATTTACACAAACTATTAATAGAAGAGTGCATGCATGAACATTCTAAATATAGATGCATACATGTGCGTGTGACCACATGAGTAAATTCATTGGCATGTTCCCAACAATATCCACTTGAATTTTCGACAAATTTCAGAATCGAGGATTGTGAAAATAAGGTAACTATGGTTATATTCAACCTTAGAAGGTAAAAAATGAACCTCCTAAATAAGCTCCCATGAGGATTCTATCTCTTCTGATTTTTGTTTTCTTTGGAACTTGATCGATGAGAAAGTAGACAAATAAGTGAGCTCATGATACATAAAATATATGCTCGTTGGTATATGTATTCGTGCATGGAAATGATGAGATTATCCCCTTACAAAACATGGTTATAAATAATGTTGGGTATGTGTTATATTATTTTCATGAGTAGTAGTGTCTGAGCGAATGCGTCGGTCAGGGCCCCCTTGTGCGGGGGTTTGGGGGAAATGCCCCCGAAAAATAAATTTCTACATCGGGGCCACATTATATTTAGGTGGTTTTTTGGCACATGGTTTCTTGTCGATGGTTTTCTATTTCTATTTAAGGAATTAGGGTTTTGGATGCCAATGGATCCTATATGTATTTTTTATTCTAAACATTGTAACATAATGAATGGATATAGAATATGTTGGTTTTCCCGGTTTGGGTTTCCGAGGGAAAAATCTTTGTGCAATGTTTGTATTTTTCATTGTATATTTCTTGTTCTTTTCTGAATATATGTTTTCAGTAGATATTGTAAAAGGTTATAATTTACAAATAATTCACTGACCACAACTCCACATGCTTCCCTGATCAGGGCATATCAATGGTGGTTGTATATTTCTCAAATCTACATCATGCAGGAAAAATCTACGCAACGTGATTACAAATACTGTGTGCCACAAAAATTCATGAATAAACTCTCAAGACTTACCGCGCAATGCAAATAATGTACGATTTACTGCGTTCTATGATAATAACTATTAATGAAACCATTTACAGATACTGAAACAACATAGTTCTATACTTAGCATATAAACTTAGAAATACAACATAACTTCTCAACACACAAAATACTTGATATTTAGAACTTCGACACTGCACTCTATTACAAAAATACAATAACTAAGACAAGCTTCTACTCTTATGATTTCTGAACACTTTCTGCAACTTACAAAATACACACACACAGAGCTTGATCTCTCATAATTCTTCGACTACTTTCACCTACCACTATTGCTTCTCTACTCTGTGTCTATCACTCTACACACACTTTTCGACTTCTTACAGACTCAGACATATATAGACTAATACTAATACTTCTCTCTATAATTTAACCGACTCGACATTTAAGAAAACAACAAATTCTACTAACTTCTATCTACTTAACTAGACTCGAGAAATATTAACATCGACTTCATTAAATAACTCCTTTGTTTGTCAATTGACAAAACTGAGTTTGAGTAAACTTGTGAATATTTATTTTCAGACTGAATGACTGACTGACTGAAAAATCGGTGAAGACGTAAATCTCACCAACTTTTAATTACTATTTCCAATCATTCCCCTTAATTATAAGTAGGTGGGATTACAAAAACATTTACATCAAAAATTTGAATTAACATATACTATCAAACATTTGTTATTGTGCAGGCTCCCAGACTACTGGACATATGTTGAACTGCATCTGTTTCTAAATCTTTTGTAAAGATATCTGCGAATTGATCTTTAGAACAACAAAATTCTAAACAAATTTCTTAATTATTCACCAATTCTCCTATAAAATGATACATCGTATAAATGTGCTAGGTTTTCTTGTGAAATACATGATTCTTTAATAACATAATGGTTGAATTATTGTCACAAAATATTGTTGTTGGTTCATGTTGTTCCTGCAACAAATATTTTAACATTCTTCTCATCCAAATTGCTTGACAAGTTGCACTTGTAGCTATGACGTACTTTTCTTTTGTTGAAGAAAGAGTCACAATGGGTTTCTTCCTTGATGACTATGATACAATACCTATTTGTAATGTACCCCAAATTTCACTAAAAAAATAAATATTAGTTAAACCAAAGTCTATTGATTCATCAAAATTGTTCGCGACACAAAAGGTAATCCATTATATATCTTATTTCACTATTGTATATGCATATAAGTTTTACTCCAATATCATTATCGATCCTAAAGGCTGAAAGACATTTAATTTAACCTATCTCTTACCATTATATTTCATCATAGCGTCCTTATTACATTAGAATCATACACTTATTCATATTGAAGAATTTGCCACCATGACTATCATAGTCCTTAGCATAAGCACTAGGGCTATGTGAAGACATGCTATCCATATTAAAATAGTATCATAAACTATATTGTAAAATATGCAAGCGATCTAATTCATGGCAACAAGACTAAAACATTTGCGACCATAGTATTGAACTAGGAGGCATACTATCCAAGTTAAATACTATGTGCTAGCGTTTATAACACCCATAACATCATAGTACTTTACCATAGTGCAATGAACTAAGTTTAAACAATGGAAAGAAAATGGTGTACATACAACAATAAAATTTGTAAGCCTACGCATAGCTAACATGGTTTTCCCCGATCTAAGGTTAAACATATACACAACATTTAAGTGGTTCGTAATTTGTCTTTGAGGTGGATGGTCATTCAGGCCTGAACCTAGGTCGTTCTAGCATGTAGACATCTACGTTTTGGCCAGCCCATTAATGGTTATAGGTCTGTCCAGTACCCTCCAAAACTGACACTACATGGGAAATTTCCAATGTAGGATCACCACTTCCATCGATTTCACATGGAAGAGGTGTGGGGTGTACGAGTCACTTTTACTCCACTAGCGAGGGGATCTAGGTATAATTCATTGTTCGTAGTTTCCTCTTTGGTATGGTAAAAAAAAAATCCTCTGCATTGTATGCGACCGATGATTTTGGTAATGCTTGGCTCTGGTGAGGGATGGAAATAAACAACACATTCCAGGGTTCTCCACACATGTGGTGAGTAATCGTTCGATTTGTTATGTTCTCTGTGCAATGTAATTTTACATAAATTCCCTCTCTGGTCTGTGCAATGTATACTCTGTGTAATGCATTCTTCGTCTGGTGCCATGTAATATTTCTGAGATTCGATGTCACATACCTTATGTTTTATTTTTGTTTTGAGGGTTTATATCGCATGATATTTGTACCTCTGTATGCATTTTCATTCTAGGTTCCACTGTGTTTACGATTTCATTTGTAATTTAGGTGAAATCCCTTAAATTCCTTGCTCAGGTTTGAGGGGGGTATTGAGTTTTCCTCTCTTCTGACTACCAGTCTTCAAGATTGTATTTGTTTGGGTTCCTTCCGAGTCATATCGTCATTGGAATCACTATTACAAGAAGTTAAACCCTCTGAAAGTTTTTTCTCATTTTTAATTTTAAAACTGAACAGGGTTGTTACACCCGTGACCTTTGTCTCTAGGTTGCTATAAAAGAAAATACCCTTTAGTCTAGAAGACTATACGGGTAGACCCTAGTTGAAAATCATGGTCGAAATATTTCAGTGTTATTATTACACTCTGGAATTCGTCCAAACCCTCGAAACTTACTACACTGGTTGATGTTTTTATAGACTTGACTGTTGTTTAAACTCTGTAGTTAATTTCATAATTACACTCTGTACATGTATGGAAACATTAAAAGGGCCTTATTCATTTTTGAAACTAGTAACAACACTTCTTTGTATTCTATGGTTTTAAAATTTATATATTGAGAATAATCATATTCTGTCCCACGACCACCTTGAAAACTCCCTTTACATGATCTCTCATCTGATACAGTTACAGTTAAACCATATTATCTTGACAACTTTGTACTAACAAAAGAAAATTATATCCTTGTTTATTAAATTTTATACGCTAAGCTTGTATTAATTTGACACATCATTCTTGAATGTATGAGGCAAGACAATCATAGGGTTTGAACACATATTTGCAGTGCTAAATTTTAACCTATGAAATATGTTCTTAATGTAATTTTTATGCACTCAGATTTCATCCTTTGCACTTATGTAAATGCTATTTAATTTAAATTTTTCTCGCTATGATTATTATCATATAGAAAAATATGACCAAATTGCATAGTGTTCATTTCTCTCATTGGCTCTTAATTAATACTTTATTTATTGCAAGAATTATCCTCATCATAATTCCCTCTGTGTATTATGGAACAAACAATAGTTCTATTTTTAAATTAGCTTATCCACGGTAATTTATTTTCATTCTTTGGTCCTTTGCACAAGGTTTGGAATCTCTGTGAAGTAATAATTATTGGGTTAATAAAATATTCCTTAGATTACAGTCAATATTTCTTGGTATAAATGTTCTTTGTACTTTACAATGAAAGACATGTACATGGATAAAAAACTACAAAAATTGATTTGAAGTACGTTTTTTCTTTTAATTTTTCGAAAGTAAAATAAATTTCTCATGTATGTCAAGTGATGATCGGTTCCTTTGTCTTGCGAGGGAACCCATCAGATGAAATATGCACCTACTCCCCTTGCCGGGTCTTGGGTCAACGGCCTCGCAAGGCAACGAGGGTACTCCGATATGAAATCAAGATCCAAGATAAGTATACTTTGACTCTTTCATTTATTTCATTTATTAATGGTTTTTACATTAGTAAGACACTAATGCTATTGTATGTCTCTTTTACAAGTTTGAATAATAGCCAGTGCACTTGGTGACGTAAGTGACCTGTCCACAAAAGCTATTCGAGTTCCATCTTCTTCCACCAATGCATGCGCATACTCGCAATCGATTTTATGTAGTCTTTTAAATCTACATTTAGATTAGTTATGGAGTTCTTGGGTCTATGGAAAACCCAAACTGTAAAGCATTGGTCAACAACCCATTGATTGAAATAAATATGTATATTTTTTTTCAAGTAACATGTGATCTACTGTATCAGATATCTTTCTTTGATAATAGATAAAATCATGTATTGGGACTTTTATTCTTTGTACTCAGCATAATATCATAAATATAATACAATCTGTTTATACTTTTCTTTCCAAAGTATTTGATTATATACCGGAATGAACAAAAATCAAGAAAATATATCTATCATGGCCAATAGGCACACATACACAATTTTTATACTTATATATACATATAAATATATAACATGCCACTACAGGTATTATTACACAGTGGAAAACCGCAAAGCTAATATCTCTATACATTCCACTTAAGCAGATTTTTCTTATAAGTACAGTACAATAAAGTATGGAATCAATTGTATAACATCAATAATAAAACATGAATAGTATAACATAAACAATCTGAGCACACAGCTGAGATACATATATGAAAAAACTGAATTTCGAAAAATAAATGGAAAAAACACGTTCCACCCAACCATAGAAACATAACAACCATGATCACTTGTCCTGATCACCCCCTAGCTTGACAAAATTACACGCCTTAGCCATTGTCACCTTCAACAGTTCAGAAAATGATTTTCCTCACACGAGATGTGCTCAGAACAACAAAAACAGTTCTCAATCCCAACTTACTAAGCAACATCCTACCTCCCACATATTGTATATATCTTGTTCCTGGGTCTTTCCATTCATTTCCCTCCTTGGGAAATTCACATATTTACAAATTCCTGAATTTTAGGGGATTCTAGTGGCCAAATTCAACTTCTTCCACTTGTAAGAATCAACTTTGAGTTAACTCAAACCTATTCCCCACTCATGGAGTCATAGTGAACTATTTTTAACTTGGTTGTTTCACTTGTCTTCCAACATTTAATTTATTAAAAATTTTGTCTCATACATGTGTCCATCAAAAGACGAAAGTAGAGCAAGAAAAACCTTTTCCTAACAGTCATAAAATAATAATTACAATATCCAAAATTCTAAATTCAGATTTTCCATAAATGGAAATTTATTTCTAAATTCGGATTTTCCAAAAATGGAAATATATTTCTAAATTTAACTTGGAATCTAATTTCTAATAATTTGAGGATATAATATCCTCTCCCCCTTAAGTACACCATTTTCCTTAGTCTTCAATCATCTCTCAGAACAGGATTGGATAAGACTTATGCATATCTTCTTCCAATTACCATGTGGCCTCCTGAGGTCTAAAGTGCTTCGATTGCACTTTTACATGGGCGATGCCTCTATTCTGAAGTATTTTTTATCTCTTATAGAGAAGGCACTGAGGTTTTTCTTGGAACTTTCCTTTTGGTTCCACCTGCACCATGTTCCAATCAATGATGTGAGTAGGATCATGAATATATCTTTTCAATAATGAAACATGAAAAAAACTATGAACTTTTAAATTTGTGGGAAGTGCCAATTGGTACGCCACAGGTCTGAATCGAGTTAAAATATCGAAAGGGCCACAAAATCATGGTTCTAACTTGGAACAACTTACTATTTGTGGAGAGCTTCTTCTTGCTTTGACTTTTAGGTATACATGTTCCCCATTTTTTAATTGTTGATGTCTTCTTTTTAGATATGCATATCTTTTTTGTCTGTCTTGTGCCTCTTTCAAGTTTTTTTGTACCCTTTTTACCATTCTTTCCATTTATTGTAGCATTTCCAGTCCCACCATAATATTGTCAAATCGATTATCCCAACTGATCGGGGTTGTGCATTTCCTTTTGTATAATACTTAGAAGGGACTCATCTTAGTTGATGCATGATAACCATTAGTGTAAGTGAAATTGACTAAGTGTATATAATCTTCCCACCTAATTGGTTTTGTTCTCACATACATTCACAACATGTCTTAGATAATTTGGTTTGTTCATTCTGTTTGACCATCCATTTTTGGATGGTAAGTTGTGTTGAAATTCAAGTTAGTACTCAAACCTGCAAACAATTATCTCTAAACATTGGATGTAAATTTGACATCTCTATCTGAAATCACCATCTTAGGAATTCCATGCAACCTAAAAATTTCTTTCATAAAAATTTTAGCCATATTAATCTCTTTGTAAGTAGATTTCACAGGTATAAATTATGCAGATTTACTTAGTTTATCAATCACTGCCACAATTGAGTCATTTTGTCTTTGAGTCTTAGGAAAACCCATGATGAAGTCCATCAAAATAATTTCCCATTTCCATTTGAGTATAGGTAGAGGTTGTAACAGACATGTCAGATGATGGTGCTCATCCTTTACCTCTTGACAATCTAAACATTTAAACAAATATTCAGCTATTTCATTTTTCATGTTAGGCCAATAAAACGGTTTCCTTAATGTTGTTATCATTTTCTGGTATCCTAGATGACGATAATATGACTTTTTGTGCAACTCATCAAGAATTGTTGTCTTTAAATCAGTAGATTTAGGTACATATAACATGTTCACGAACCTTAACAACCCATTTTTATCTATACTCAAATCTGTTTTGTTCAGATTTTTTGCATTTCCTTGCAATTTTGTTGTTATTTTGATGTAATTTTCATCATTACTACTTACAGATTTTATTCTATGTTCGATATCATTTTTTGATTTGCTGATAATTATTTTATAAATCCCACTAGTCCTTCGACTTAGTGAATCGACAACTTTATTTTCCTTACCCTTGATGTGTCATACTTCAAAATCGAACTCACTTAAAAATGAAAACCATCTCGCTTGTCTTTCATTGAGATCTGGTTGACTGAACAAATGCTTTACACCACTATTATTGATTAGTAACAGAAATTTCCTTCCCATTAAATAATGCTGCCACATTTTTAATGCATCAATCACAACTGCTAATTCTAAATTGTGAGTCACATAGTTTCGTTCATGTTCTTTCAATTTACGTGATTCATAACAGATGACGTGTCCATATTGTGTTAGCAAACCTTCTAATCCCTTGTTAGTCACATCTATGCAAATTGTAAAGTACTTATATGAATCTGCTACTTTTAGGATAGGTGTTGTAGTTAATAGTCCTTTTAGATTATCAAAATTTTCTTGACATTTTTGTGACCAATTAAACTTTATTCCCTTTTTTTGTAGTGATGTAATGAGATATGAAATTTTGGAAAATCCTTTGATAAACCTCCGGTAATAACCGATAGTCCCCATAAATGACCTTATGTCTACTACATCTTTAAGAATATTCCATTCCATAATGGTTTTAATATTTTCAGGGTCCACTACAATACCATCTTCTGATATTATGTGCCCTAAATATTGTATCTTTCTTTTGTATAAATCACACTTATCACACTTAACATATAACTTATGTTCTCTTAAATTCTGTAGTACTACTTTCATATGCTCTTCATGTTATTCTTCAGTTTTTTAATAAACTAAAATATCATCGATAAAAACCAACACACATTTATCCAGATATTAGTTGAATATACTATTCATCAAGCACATAAAGGTTGTTGGTGCATTAGTAAGTCAAAACGAGATCACTACAAATTCATAGTGTCCATAACATGTTTTAAATTTTGTTTTATTTACATATTTGTACTTTATCCTGACTTGGTGATAAACATACCTCAAATATAGATTTAAGAACATCTTTTCTCCTCCAACCTGGTCAAAGAGATCGTTAATTATAGGTAAAGGATACTTATTCTTAATCTTCATTTTATTCAGTTGTCGATAATCAATACACAGTCTCAAAGTCCCATCTTTATTTTTAACAAATAAAACTGGTGCTTCCAAGGGTGAAACACTCGGTTTGATATATTATTTATCTAATGGTTTATGTAACTTGATTTCAGTTTTGTTAATTCAGGTATACTCATTCTATAAGGTGCCTTGGACACCGGGGCAGATCCATGTAGTAGATCGATAGAGAAATATATCTCTATCCTTGGAGGTAGTTCCAGTATTTGTTCTTTGAATATGTCTCTGAACCCATGTAGGACTCCAAAGTATTCTAAAAATGGTTTTCTTTTTTCCCCTATTATATTAGTTAATTGAACAACATATACTTGTCAACCTTTATTAATACATTTCTTAAATTTCATTGCTGATATTTTCCTAACAGAAACTAGTTTTTTGATTCCTTGTATTGTTCTAACTATATTATTTTCATCTTTATACACAACTAATTTTCGTAACAATTTAATATCACTTTATGTTTCTCTAACGAGTCCATTCCGATAATTATATCATAAGACCCCAAAGGTAATATGTTCAGATTTAACTTTGTACTATGACCATTTATACTGATTTCACAATCAGAAATAAAACATGTTACTTTTCTTTTGGTCGTCATTGCTAGTTGTACTAACCAATATTTAGCATGTTTTACCTTCTTTAACTTGTTCAATTATACTAAATATGGAGTAATATAACTTAGACTAGATCCCAGGTTAATTAGTATAGAAACATTGTTGAAATTCATTTTACCTTCAACTTCAACAATAGTGGATTGATGATCTTCATGTCTGCCATCCAAAGTTGCATTGATCTTATGCACGCTTCTACCAATGGCTCTAATTGTTGAATCCTCTTGAAGTTGATGGACTGAAGTTATTGTTGTTGGGTTTAAGTCTGGATAATATCCTCAGGTGGGGTTCCCCACACTCCCAACATTTCAATGGTTCTCTAGGGTTGTCCCCTACCTTTTTGAATCACAGATTAATTGGTTTATTCCCCCCTTGAGTATTCTATGTATTAGAGTGATATTCCTTCCTTTGAAAACCCTTTTCCATATTACATAAAGGGGTTGGATGGAATATTTTCTTACGTTGATTTATTTTATCATGTTTCTTGTCTTTCCATGCCCTGGGAATTTCAGATCTTTGCTTGTACTGATCATAGCACATTCCAACCTTTCTAAATACTTCATTTAAAGACTTAGGATTATCAAATTCAATAATTTCCTTGTAATATTGTGGTAGATATCTTAATAACCTTTGTATCTTTACCTTATATTCTTTGATGTACGATACAAACCTCAACAGTTCTAGGAATTTATTTAGTAGATCATCCATAGCCATTTTTCCTAGTCACGGTTCATAGAATTCCATAGTTTTTCTTTCATAATAAATTTCTGATAAGTACTGTTTCTTGAAATAATTTTTGAATTATGACCATTCCATTTGGTTTTCTTTCAATCCCTTTGCTAATTTTAGGTCTTTCCACCATACACTATCTTTTCCCTTTAAATTGTAAACAACCATTCCAACTTTCATATTACTAGAATAGTTATAAATATGAAAGTATTTCTTAATGTCTAACAACCATGCTTCAACTTCCTCACAAGTATTATACTCTCCATTAAAGGTGGAGGGTTTTATCTTTTTGAACTCACCTTCTAGGTGGTCCACTTGTTTTCTTTTCCTTCTAGTAGATGCTTTGTTTCTATCATGTTTGTGTCTTCAGACGAACTATCCTCTTTTTTGTTGTCATGACTAGATCTCTTAGAGGACTTTTTTTTTACCTCTTCTTCTCTTTCATTGTATTTTTTACTCTTCTTTGTTACTATACTGCGTAGAAACATTTCATTTATTTCCAGCTTGTCTTAATTTGCTTTCTTCAAATTTTCTTTATCTATTTTAAAACTTGTAATTCCATGATAAAGTTCATCATCATTCCAAGACTTGAGTGGTTGAACTTCCTTCATTTTTATGTTCTGGGTCTCTATCAATTTCTTGGTTTTGATTCCCCTCAGGTCTGTCTCCTTCCTCATTCTGTGTTGACATTTTCACAAAAGATATTGTTTTTTGTTTGTAACATCAAATATGGTTGTTAGATTTTTCCTTTAAAGAAAAAAAAAAAACAATTATAGTGCTTCCCTGAGGTCCAAGCACTGTAACCTACACCTCTGATACCCTATGTAATGCACCCCAAATTTCACAAAAATAAAATAAAAAAATTGTCAGGAAAACCAAAGTCTATTGATTCATAAAAAAAAATTGCGACACAGAAGGTAATCCATTATATATCTTATTTCATTGTTGTATACGCATACCAGTTTTACTCCACTATCATTATCTATCCTAAAGGATGAAATATATTTAAATTCAACCTATATCTTACTTTTATATTTCATCATAGCCTTGTTATTAGATTAGAATCATACACCTATTCGTATTGAATAATTTTCAACCATGACTATCATAGTCCTTAGCATAAGCAATAGGTTTATGTCAAGACATGTTATCCATATTAAAATAGTATCATAAACTATATTATAAAATATGTAAGTGATCTAATTCATGGAAACAAGACTAAAAAATGTGTGGACATAATATTGAACTAGGAGAAATATTATCCAAGTTAAATACTATGCACTAGGGTTTCTAACACCTATAACATCATACTACTTTACCATAGTGCAACGAACTATGTTTAAACAATGAAAATAAAACGATGTACATACAACAATAAAATTTGTAACCCTATGCATAGCTAACACAGTTTTCCCCAATCTAAGTTTAAACATATACACAACATTTAAGTGGTTTGTAATTCATCTTTGAGGTGGATGACAACTCACTTTTCAACCTAGGTCGTTCTAACCTGTAGACATTTATGTTATGGCCATCCCATTAATAGTGATGGGTCTGTCTATTACCCTCGATAACTGACACTACAACGGAAACACCCAATGGAGGCTTGCCACTTCCATCCATTTTCACATGGCAGAGGTGTGGGGTGTACCAGTCACTCCTACTCTGCTAGTGAGGATCTAGAGATCTCATTCATTCTTCATAGTTTCTTATTTGGTCTCGTAAAACATTTTTCCTTTGCATTGTATGCGACCGACGATTTTGATAATGCTCGGATTTGGCGAGGGATGGAAATAAACAACGCATTCTGGGGTTTTCCATACGCATGGTGAGTAACCGTTCTATTGCTTATGTTCTTTGTGAAATGTATTTTTACATAACTTCCCTCTATGGTATGTGCAATGTATACTCTTTGTAATGCATTCTCCATATGGTTCCATGTAATATTTGTGAGATTCGATGTCACATACCTTATGTTTTATTTTTATTTTGAGGGTTTATATCACATGATAGTTGTACCTCCATATGTGTTTTCATTTTAGGTTCCACCGTGTTTACATCTTCATTTGTAAGTTAGATGAAATCCCTTAAATTATTTTCTATGGTTTGAGGGGGTTATTGAGTTTTCCTCTCTATTGACTATCAGTCTTCAAGTACATATTCGTTTGGGTTCCTTCCGAGTCAGACCGTGGTCGAAATCGTTGTTACTAGAAGTTAAACCCTCTCAAAGGTTTTTCTCTTTTTTTTATTTTAAAACTAAACAGGGTTGTTACACCTACGACCTTTTTTTGGAGGGCGCTATAAAATAAAATACCCTTCAGTCCAGAAGACTATACAGGCAGGCGCTAGTTGAAAATCATAGTCAAAATATTTCAGTGTTATTCTTACACTCTGGAATTCGTCCAAACCCTCGAAACTTACTACGGTGGTTGACGTTGTTAAAAACTTTAAAGTTGTTTAAAATCAGTAGGTAATTTCATATTTACACTCTATACATTTATGGAAACATTAAAAGGGCCTTATTCATTTTTGAAACTAGTAACAACACTTATTTGTATTCTATGGTTGTAAAATTTCTATGCCGAGAAGAATCGTATTATGTCCCACGACCACCTTGGTAACACCCTTTACTTGATCTCTCATCTGATACAGTTACAATTAAACTGTCTTATGTCGGCAACTCTATACTAAAAAAATAAAATGATATCCTTGTTTATTAATTGTTATACCCTAAGTTTGTATTCATTCACCACATCATCATTGAATGTATGAGGCAAGATAATTGTAGGGTTTGAACACTTTTTTGCACTACTAAATTTTAACCTGTGAAATAGGTTCTTACTATAATTTTTATGTCCTCATATTTCATCCTTTGCACTTCTGTAAATGCTATTTAATTTAAAGTTTTATCGCTATATAGAAAAATATGACCAGATCTCATCCTCTGTGTTTCTATCACTGCCTCTTAATTAATACTCTCTTTACTGCAATCATTATCCTCGTCAGAACTCCCTCTGTGTATTATGGAACAAAGAATAGTTATGTTTTTAAATGCTAGCTTCTCCACGTTAATTTATTTCCATTCTTTGGTCCTTTGTACAAGGTTTGGAATTTCTTCGAAGTGATAGTTATTGGGTTGATAAAATATTCCCTATATTACAGTCGGTATTTCATGGTATAAATGTTCTTTGTACTTTACAATGAAAGTCATGTATAAGGATAATAAACTACAAAAATTGATTTCATGTTTGTTTTGCTTTTAATTTTTTGCAAGTAAAATAAATTTCTCATGTATGTCAATTGATGATGGGTCCCTTCATCTTGTGAGGGAACCCATAAAATGAAATACACACCCACTCCCCTTCCTGGGTCTTGGGTCAACGGCTTCTCAAAGCAATGAGGGTACTCTGATATGAAATCAGGATCTAAGATAAGTATACTTTGACTCTTTTATTTATTTCAATATTTAATGGTTTGTACATTAGTAAGTTACTAATGTTATTGTATGGATTTTTTACAGGTTGGAAGAATAGCCAGTGCACTTGGTGAAGTAAGCGGCATGTCCATAAAAGGTATTCGGGTTCCATATTCTTCCACCAGTCCATGCACACACTCACATACATTTTTATGTAGTCTTTTAAATCTTCGTTTAGACTAGTTATGGAGTTCCTGGATCTAGGGAAAACCCAAACTATAAAGCGTTGGTTAATGACCCATTGTTTGAAATAAGTATGTATATATTTTTGTCAAGTAAACTGTGATCTACTGTATCATATATATTTCTTTATAATAGATAAAATCATGTATTGGGATTTTTATTCTTTGTACTCAACATAATAGCATAAATACAATACAATTTTTTTATACTTTTCTTTCCAAAGTATTTGATTATATACATGAATGAACAAAAATCGATAAAAACATATCTATCATTCCCAATAAGAAAATATACACAATTTTTATACTTATTTTTACATATAATTATATAACATAACATTACAAGTATTATTACACAGTGGAAAACCACAAAGATAATATGGCTATACATTCCACTTAAAAGCATTTTGCTTATAAGTATAGTACTATAAAGTATGGCATCAACTGTATAACATCAATAATAAAACATCAACAGTATAACATCAACAATTTGAGTACATAGATGAGATACATATCTGAAAAATGGATGCTGGGAAAACAAATGGAACAACCAAGTTGCACCCAACTGTAGAAACAAAACATCCACAATCACTTGTCCTGATCACCCCCTAGCCTGACCATGACTCCATAAGGGAAAACTGAATTACACTCCTTTGCCACTGTCACCTTCAACAGTTCAAAAAATGCTTTTCCTCACACCAGATGTGCTCATAACAACCAAAATAGTTCTCAATCCCAACATACTAAGTTGCATCATGGCTCCCACATATCTTGTATATATCTTGTGCCTAGATATTCCCATTCATTTATCTCCTTTGGAAATTCATAGCTTTACAAATCCCTGATTTTTAGGGGCTTCTAGTGGCCAAATTCAACTTCTACCACTTTTAAAAATCAACTGTTAGTTAACTCAAACCTGTTCCCCACTCATGGAGTCACAGTCATCTATTTTTAGCCTGGTTGTTCCATTTGTCTTCCATCATTTAATTTATTAAAAAAAATTTCTCATACATGTGTCCATCAAAAGAGGACAGTTGGGCAAGTCAAACCTTTTCCAAATAGTCATAAAATAATAAATACAAAATCCAAAATTCTAAATTTGGATTTTCCATAAATGGAAATTTATTTCTAAATTGAACTTGGAATTTAATTTATAATAATTTAAGGATATCACATTGTTCCAAAATGAAATGTGTACCCAAAGGTACTTTTCTTCTCATCTATGATGCCTCCACAATCAGTGTCAATGTATCCAATAAGTATGAAATCTTCTTATGTAGTATCCATAATGCCACAATATTTTGTTCCATTCACTTATCTCATAATTATTTTTCCTTCGTTCCAATGTGATTCTTGTGGAGTTTCCATGAACCTTTAAATCAAGCTCACTCCATACATAATATTAGGTCTTGTTGTTGTTGGATAGATAAGATTTACTACCATTATTTTAAACAATGTGGGATCCACCTTGGACCCTTTATATTCTTTACTCAATTTCAATCATGTTATGATAGGTGTTGGGGATGCTTTGAAATTTATCATATTGAATTTTTTCAATATTTCATGCGCATACTTGGATTGTGAAATAAATATACCATCTTTGGACTAGTGATCTTTAATACCCATAAAATATCTCATAAGCCCTAAATCAGTCATTTCAAATTCATCCTTCATGACTAACTTAAATTATTCTATGTCAAAATCATCTATAAAAATCAAATCATCTACATATAAGTAGACAATTAACATATTACCTTGTTCATTTTCTTTGATGTATAGTGTTGGCTCACATTCACTTCTATGAAATTCATTTTGAATGAGGTAGGAATCTATGCAACTGTACCAAGATCTGGGAGCTTGTTTTCATCCATACAATGTTTTCATCAATCTATGCAATTTGTCTTCTTGTCCTAGAATATCATAGCCTTAAGGTTGTTCCACATACACTTCCTCTTCTAAATGTCCATTCAAAAATGTTGACTTTACATCCATTTGATAAACTAGCCATCTATTCTACGCAGAAATGGATAACACTATTATGTTTTTGTCCATGTGTGCAACTGGTGCAAATGCTTTATTGAAATCTATTCCAAGTTGTTGTGTAAAACATCTTGCAACTAACCTTGCCTTATGCTTCTGCACATTTCGGTTTGCCTCTTGCTTAGTTTTATAAATCCACTTGACACTTATCACATCCTTGTCTTCAGGTACATCTACCAATTTCCATGTATGATTGTTCTCTATGAATATTATTTCTTCATCCATGGCTTGAGCCCATACAACATCTTTGAAAACTTCTTGAAAGGTTAATGGATCATCTATTTGTGAAAATAGAGTAAAAAGTGAAAATGAATTTGTTGTGTCCTTTTTATAGATGTCATGAAGACTTCTTATCTTCCTTGGTAACAAACTTGCTAATGCTTGATCTGGATATGTACAATTACTTGGACTGCATGCTAGAGTTTGTTGCATTATAGGTGTGGAATAAACACCTACTGATCTTACTGGAGTTGTTTGTGCTGGGATTTGCATCACAACTGTAGAAGGAATTGTGCACTGAATTGTACATGGTGTTTGAACCACTTATTATTCTACGTCATCATGTTCAATAGAATCAATGATCCTCACTGTCATTTCTATCCTTCTATCCCATGCTTCATTTTCCACAAATTGAACATCGCGGATGATTATGAATTTTATTGTGACAAGATCATACAACTTGTATCCTTTTGTATCTTCAGAATATCCAACAAAAATACATTTTTATCCTTTGTTATATATATTATTTATCAGCTCATCTGCAACATGTGCATATGAGACACAACCGAAAACTTTTAAGTGTGACACATTATTCTTCATACCTATCCAGGCTTCTTGAGGAACTATGTTCTTCACACTCTTTGTTAGACATATTTTCATGATGTATGATTCAGTTGCTACTACCTCAAAAAAATACTCATTTGACAAATATTTTGTTGCTAACATACCACACTCCATTTACATGATGGTTCGATTCTTTCTTTCTGCGACTCCATTATGTTGTGGTGTATACTGCACAATGACTTGCTTGTAGATGCCATGAAATTTACAAAATTTCTGAAATTATTTTGAAACATATTCTCCTCCTCTTCCAGTTCTTAGAACCTTGATGTAATAAACAATTTTCTTCTCCACAAGTGATTTAAACTGCTGAAAACAACCCAATGTGCTGGATTTGTGTTTAAGGAAATAAATCCATGTATTTCTTGAGAAACCATCAATAAATGTTAGAAAATATGTATTGCCTCCTATAGATGGTGTTTTGATGTAGGAGAATCTCTCCACCTTGGCACGTGCCAGCTTATTAGCATGATTGGTTGTCATTCAAGGAAGGGAGAGGCGCCTCCCTCTCATTTTGTCTCCGAAAGTTTAAAATGTAATTAAGGAAATTAATGTTGTCAGGTTGGAAGAGCCAAGTTGTGCCTTCGCACAAGATGTAGATGAGGTATCCATTAAGTGGCTGACGGTAGGAGGGATTTGTATCTGATTCATATCAGATTTCCATCATTGTAATTTGCCTCATTAGTCATGCGTTTTGAATGGTGATTAGACACCACTAGCTTAGCTTGGAGGGAAGCTCGTCGAGCCCCTCTTGTATAAATCTTTGTATTTTTTCCCAGTAGTTTTTTTTGGCACTCTATTTGTAGAGAGGCTACTGGAGTTTGATGAAATATCATTGTAGCCAAGAGGAGAGTTGAGAACCGAGACTTAGTCGTAGTCCAGACTCACATATTGTAATGGACATTTCACCATTAATAGAAAGGAACAAATTTTCCTATTTGTAGACTTATGTGTAATGGATGTTTAGTTTTGAATGTCATTCATATGCATTTATACTGTATATGTATGTTAGAAATCGTCTGCAGGGGTAGGGATATAATTCTCTATTTGTGAGGGTGTTGAATTAGTTTTGGTTCTTTAGGCTGAGTGGAAGGAGTGTGCGATAGAGAGTTGAAACTATGTAAGCGAATGCAAGGAGTGCGTGTATGAACTCTTTTGAGTCAGAGAAGAATTTTCCAAGAGGGCACACCAAAATAATTCACAGGATCGAAGGGGAATTTCAATGTTGTTGAATACCTTGGAAAGAAAGTCTTCGTGTAATAAATGTAGCACATAGTTATTGGATACTCTGTAATACTCTTCCAGGAGGGCATTGAGCAAGTGTGAGGGCGCATAGAACCAACACATTATGGAGTGTTGGAGAAATTGATAAAACCCTAGGCTTCCTGAACACTCTAAGGAAGGAAGGCTTTGCAAGTCTGTATTGAGCAGGGCAAAGGAGTTGCCTTAGAAACTTAAAAGAGTTTCAGGAAGAAGCCATATGAAGGATTAAACGAGCACAAGGAGTGCACCAAGGATGAAGTAAGTTCACCTTACAATCTCAGGAGTAAGAGCATTTAGTTTCCAGGAGGGCACTAGAATGGACACAGAAGAGCGCAGTAGATACAAGAACCTTCAAGGGTTGAGCCGAGCACAAGCTCAGGAGAAACAACATTGTCGCATGCATAATTCCTACAAGGAGTGCAGAAAAGGGCCTAGAACAATCTAAGTCTTGGGAATAAATAGCGCTAAGTGCGCACAAGGAGGAAGGAATTGACAAAGTCCCAAAGGCAAGAAAAATAACCCATCGTTGGGAGGACATAGCTAGCAAAAGATCAGGAGATCCGAGAGTTAGAACTCCGGAAAGTTTTCCAAGAGAAAACATAAATCTTCGCGAAGTCATGAAGAGAGGATGGAATCCAGACCATTGGATCTATAAGGGACATGTGGAGGAGATCCGCACATTTCATAAGAGTAATAATCCAGAAGAAACCAGAGGAGGACAAGCAAGAGACTCCCGAAGGTTGGAGTCCGAATAGATCGCATCCATTGATCTACAAGAATAATGGGGACCGTTGATCCTCGTGCCATTTGATTTCATCGATTCATATTTTGAGAACTCCGGAGTTGTATGTCGTGGAAAAAGTGAAAGCATGAAGCCCCAAGCACTTTTCATAGTTTAGCCCCGGGACACATCCCAAGGTCATATGATAAAAAATAATTTTCCTTTGATTTTATACTTACTATGAAATAACTATTTTTCCATGTTGATATTTATATAATAAAACTAAAACAAAATGGTTCATTAAACCTACATGGGAACAATTTCGCACTGGCGTTTACATGTAGAAAAAAAAATTGTGACAATGCAAGGTAATTGGGTTGTGGAAGAATATTATTCTTCTTGCGTAA
Organism: Picea glauca; assembly: GCA_000966675.3. NCBI lineage: Eukaryota > Viridiplantae > Streptophyta > Pinopsida > Pinales > Pinaceae > Picea > Picea glauca. Next base: position 38,082 of record JZKD02S2160382.1, read on the forward strand.
TTTATAATTATCCCAATACTAAACCGCTTGAATTTTTCTACATGTCGAGGATGTTTCGATATGATCCAAGTTTCCAAACAAGAAAAGTTATTCGGGTTCCATTAAATAATTTTTGTACGATCCCCATTTGACCATGCATGTAATCGAATTTCATACAATAATCTAACATTACTATATTATTAGACTTCTAGAGGCATATTCTTAGGTAATGGAAAAGGATTATTTTAAAATCTAGAAAGGTTAGACTCTGTATGAATAAACTCAGCTTAATTAGTTACTCTACACTCCTGGGAATTCTACCAGATTTTAATCTTCCTATATGTATATATACATATTTTTTAATATTCCCTCTGTTTGTTTTCCTTTTTAAAAATTTCGATTTAGTTCTTGTCACATGAGTCTATTCTAAAACTTCAATTGTTCCATAGACAATGCATTGGATAAAAGTATGGAATATTCTTTATCATACAATTTACTTACTATTGTCCCATATCCCATCTAATTCTGTTCATTTCTATTTATAATATTCCCTTTCTCATGATTTATAACTAAAATACGTGATTCCATGTTGAGATATCCATGAATCATAAGGTAAATATTTAACTTATGTAGCATACATATATCTATGTATATATAATTCTCTAGCATGCATACAAATTCTTTAGCTACATGAAAATCAATAAACCCAACATGAGTAGTAACTAATCAAATAAGATACATCTATATACATCAAATTATGTATCTATATGCAAGTCAATAATCCAACATAAGTCAGGAGTAGTCAAATAAAGATACATATCTGTAACATTTAAGGTAGAAACAAATGGAGCAGCCACGTTCCACCCAACTATATATGTAGAACAACCAAAACCACTTGTCCTGATCACCCCCTAGCCTGACCATGACTCCATAAGGGAAACTTGAGTTTCAATCCTTAGCCAAAGAACCTATGTACCATTTTCCTAATACAAAAGTTCTCATACAACAAATGCTCAATCTCACAACATACTAAGCAACATCCTGCCTCCCACATATTTTTATATATACAATTTTTCTTTTCCTAGGAATTTTTCCATCCATTTCCCTCCTTGGAAATTTGCATCTTTACAAATCCCTGATTTTTAGGGCTACCAGTGACAAAAATGCACTTATGACACTTGTAAAAATCAGCTCTGAGTTAACTCAAACATGTTCCCCACTCATGGAGTCATAGTCATCTATTTCTAACCTCGTCGTTCCACCTGTTTCCAACATTTAATTATTAAAAATATATGTCTCATAGATTTGTCCATCAAAAGAGGATAGCTGGAAACTTAAAATCTTGCCCAATAGTCACAAAAATAATAATTACATTTCTTAATAATTTCAAATATGAATTTCCATAAATGGAAATTTATTTTCAAAGCAATAACATTAAAATAAAATGTTTTAATTCTTGAGGATGTCACTTCCTCTCCCCCTTAAGTATAAAACTATCCTCAATGTTAGTCTTTCTTAAATTACTCACTTGGAACAGAGTTGGATATAATTTTATTATTTAATCTTCCAACTCCCAAGTAGCCTCCTCACGGATAAAGTGCTTTCATTGCACTTTTACCTGGGTGATGACTTTGTTTTGAAGTATTGTTTCTTTCTTGTCCAGAACGCATAGAGGTTTTCCTTGGAACTCGCCTTTGGGTTCCACTTGCAACATGTTACAATCAATGATGGGAGTAGGATCATGAATATATATTTTTAATAATGAAACATGAAAAACATTATGAACATTTAAATTTGCAAGGACTGCTAGTTGGTATGCCACTAATCCGATTCGAGTTAAGACTTCGAATGGACCAAAAAAACTTGGCACCAACTTGGGAAAATTCCATAGTTTTAATTATCTCCTTATTGCTTTGAATTTAAGGTATACATGTTATCCAACATTAAATTCTTAATGTCGTCTTTTCAAATATACATAGCTTTTCTTTTGATCTTGCACAATCTTTAAATTAAGTTGTACCCTTTTGACCATTTGTTTGATTTCTTGGAGCATGTATGGTCCAACCATGATTTTTTCAACCAAATTATCCCAACTGATCGGGGTTGTACATTTCCTTCCATATAAAACTTCAAAGGGATTCATTTTTTATGATGTATGATATCCGTTATTGTATGCAAATTCGATTAAGTGTACATATTCTTCCCATTTTATTTTTTTTGTTCTTATGTACATTCGTAGCATATATTCGATAATGTGATTTGTACATTTTGTTTTCCCATCCATTTGCAGATGGTAACTTCTGCTGAAATTCAATTTAGTACCCAAACCTGCAAACAATTCTTTCCAAAAATTAGAGGTAAATTTATCTTTTGTATCTGAAATCAACATTTTAGGAACTCCATGCAATCTAAATATTTCTCTCATAAAAATTTCAGTGATATTAATTGTTTTGTAAGTAGTTTTGACAGGTCTGAAGTGTGCTTACTTACTCAATTTATCAATTACTACCATGATTGAATCATTTTGTCTTTGAGTCTGAGGAAAACCTGTAATGAAGTCCATTGACATAATTTTCCATTTCCATTCTGGTATAGGTAGAGGTTGTAAAATACCTGTTGGATGTTGATGTTCATATTTTACCTGTTGAAAATATAATCATTTAGATAAGTATTCAGTTGTTTCATATTTCATACTAGGCCAATAAAACTATTTTCTTATGATTGTTATCATTTCTTGGTATCCTAGATGACCATAATAGGATTTTTATGCAACTCATTCAATATTATAAACTTCAAAACAACATAATCTGGTATATATAACTTGTTCTTGAACCTTAATAGTCCATTCTTCTCAATTCTGAAATCTGTACTTTTCAAATTCCCCTCATTTTTCTGCTACTGATCTGTTGTTTTGAAGTATTCTACATCATTTCTTCTTGGATATTTAATTTTGTCCTCAATATCACTTTCTTTTTTTCTAACAATAACTTCATATAATTCATTAGTTCTTCGACTTAGTGCATATATGACTTGATTTTCCTTTCCTTTGATGTGTCGTACTTCGAAATCGAACTCATTTAGAAAGGATAACCAACTTGCATGTTGTGTGTTGAGATCCTGTTGACTAAATAGGTGTTTCACACCACTGTTATACATTAATATTAGAAATTTCCTTCCCATTAAATAATGATGCCACATTTTTAATGGATGAATTACAATTGTTAATTCCATATCATGAGTTACATAGTTTCTCTCATGTTCTTTTAGTTTACAATATTTGTAACAAATTACATGTTCGTCCTTTGATAACACTCCACCTAATCCTTCTTTACATTCATCTACACAAATTGTAAAATCTTTATAAGGATCAACCACTTTAAGATATGGTGTTGTAGTTAGTAAACCTTTTAATTTCTCAAAATTGTCTTGACATTTTTTACACCAAATAAATTATGTCCCCTTTTCTACAATGATGTAATAAGATAGACGATCTTGGAAAATCCTTCGATAAACCTCTAGTAATAAACAGGGATCTCCATGAATGACCATATGTCTGCTACGTCTTTTGGCATAGACCATTCCATAATTGCTTTAATCTTTTTAGAGTCTATTACAATACCATATTTCGATATCACATGTCCCAGATATTGTAGCTTTCATTGATAGAAATCACATTTATCAAACTTAGCATATAATTTATGCTCTCTCAATCTATTTAATACTATTTTCAAATGTTGTTCATGTTCTTCTTCATATTTTTAATAGATCAATATATCATCGATAAAAATCAATACAAATTTATCCAAGTACTGGTTGAATATATTGTCCATCAAATACATAAAAGTTGTTGGTTCATTAGTAGGTCCAAATGGAATCACTAAAAATTTGTAATCTTTGTAACTTGTTCTAAATGTTGTTTTATTTATGCCTTCATATTTTATTCTAATTTTATGATAACCAAATATTAAGTCCAGTTTAGAGAATATTTTCGCTCCTCCAACCTGATCAAATAAATCATTAATCCTTGGTAGAGGGTACTTTTTTTTAATCATCATATTATTTAATGGACAATAGTCAATAAATAATCTTAGTGTTCCATCTTTATTTTTGACAAATAATATTGGTGCTCCGCATGGCAAGACACTTGGTCGGATGTATTCTTTATCTAACGATTCTTGTAATTGAATTTTTAATTATGTTGATTCAGGGACTGATACAGGAGGATATCAGTGGCCACCCACCTATTCTAACTAGATCAAAGCATTTTTTAGCAACTTACTATTTTTAGCAGTTTTTCAGGTCCCAAACTTCTGGGGCCATTTTGAGGGCCTAAACGACATTTTTTCATGATTAGGAACCTTAATTATAGCCAAAGGATTATATTTACCCCCCTAAATGAAGATCCTCACTAATACCTTTCCAACGAGCTATCGTGTTCCTTAATCAAAGATCATATGCAAAAGTTACGACCTCAGGAAGTTGATTGCAAGATACCAGATATATAAAATATGCAAAACAGGAACGAAATGCTAGAAATAACAGAATAACAGTAAAATATCCAGCATAATCTTCACAATACACAGAAATGATATACGAAA
>JZKD02S2160382.1:78364-102834 GCA_000966675.3 Picea glauca
TTTGCATCTAATTATAATAATATAAGGTATGGAGTCAATTGTATAACATCAATAATAAAACACCAATAGTATATATATATATATACTAAAATTTTAATAACACAGTGGCAACCCACACAAACTAATATGGATATACAGTTCACTTCAACATAATTTGCATCTAATTATAATAATATAAGGTATGGAGTCAATTGTATAACATCAATAATAAAACACCAATAGTATAACATCAACAATTTGAATACATAGCTGAGATACATATCTGAAAAAACTGATGCTGGGAAAAAAATGGAACAAACCACATTCCACCCAGGCATAGAAAAAAAACAACCATGATCACTTGTCCTGATCACCCCCTAGATTGACCATGAGTCCATAAGGGTGAATTGAATTATCCTCCTTATCTATTGTCGCATTCAACCGATCAGAAACGCATTTTCTTCACACCAGATGTTCTCAGAACAACAAAACAATTCTCAATCCCCAACATACTAAGCAACGTCCTACCTCCTATTGGAAATATAACTGAGCGGGGGGGGGGCGAATCAGTTTAATATGGAAACCCTCACATGCTGCTAAGATCTCCAACTGTAGCATCCATACCACTCCTTTTCTCACCCTTTGAAATCAATGTCAAAGAAAACATGTTCCCCCTAAGCAATTGTAGTATTTTTTTGAGGTATCAAATATTCAACCAACACATACTCCGCCTGACATGATGGAATTTTTAACTTGGTAACAGGGTCACGCCCAACTTTTGGCATAGATACTCAAACTAAGCTTTTGCAAGCGGTTTAGTGAAGATATCAACAATCTGATCTTTGGATGGAATATAATGCAAAGAAACAACAGTGTTGGTCACCTGTTCCCTCAAGAAGTGATACTTTATGGGTATATGCTTTGTCTTGGAGTGAAATACATGATTATTTGACACACTAATTACACTAGTATTATCACAATGGATTGGGATTGGTGCATTATACTTTACCTCCAAGTCTACAAGTGTCTGAATCATCCATAATACTTGGGTACAACAAGTGGCAGCTGCAATGTATTCATCTTTTGTAGTCGATAAGGAAATGGAACCTTGCTTCTTACTCAACCATGCTATAAGAGAATATCCTAAGAAGAATGCACCTCCACTCATTCTTTTCCTTTCATCCACGTAGTTATCCCAATCAACATCTGAATAGACTAATAGTTGAAAATTATGATTCCTAGGATACCATAGGCCATATTTCATTGTTCCTTTCAAGTATATGAATATTCTTTTGGAAACTAACAAATGACACCATGTAGGTGCAGCCTGATACCTTCCTACCAATCCAACTACATGCATTAAGTCTGGACGAGATGTTGTGATGTACAATAGGTTTCCTATCATATACCTATAGGAACTCTGATCAACATCAGGTGAGTCATCATGCTTGCTTAACTTGCATCTAGTGACCATAGGTGTATAATCTTCCATTTGAAACATTTTCAACAGTTCTCTTAGATATTTGTCTTGAGAAAGAAATAATCCTTCAAACCTCTGATTAATTTGCAGACCAAGAAAAAATGGTAGTTCCTCGATCATAGACATTTCAAATTTAGACTGCACGATAGAGGCAAATCATTGTACCGACGAAGAATTATTGCTTCCAAAGATGATGTCATCTACATAGACTAGCACAATGAGCAAATAATTACCCTTTGTTTTGATATATAGATTGTTTTCAACTGTTCCTCTCTTGAACCCTTTGTCTTGAAGATACTTGTCCAGTCTATAATACCAAGAACGAGGAGCTTGTTTCAATCCATATAAGTCTTTCTTCAACTTGCAGAACAAGTCAGGGTTGTCCGACAGTTGGAAACCCTCTGGTTGTTCCATATAGAATTATTCTTTTAGATCTCCATTTAGAAAAGATGACTTTACATCCATTTGTAGACTTTAAACTGTTTATGACAAGCATAGGAGAGAAACATTCTAATAGCTTCTAATCTTTCTATAGATGCAAATGTTTCATCAAAGTCCAGTCCTTCTATTTGAGCATATCCTTTGAAGACCAATCTAGACTTATTTCTTACAATATTTCCTTGATCATTCATGTTATTTTTGTAGAACCATTTGGATCATATTACATTTTTATTTGTTGGCCTAGGAACAAGTTCCCAAGTGTCATTGTTTTCAATCTGGTCCAGTTCCTCATTGATTGATTTTAACCAATTTACATCTTCACTGGCTTCATTGAATTTCTTGGGTTCCACCATGGATATGACAACTATATGTGATTGCTCAGTGTATTTAATTATCCTCCTCCTAGTTTTTACACCTTTTTCTTTCTCACCAATTATTTGACTTTCAGGATGATTCTTTTGAGTAATTATGGAGGAAGGATTTGATGTTGATTGTTGTCCTGAATCTTCTTGTTCTGGTCTCTCTTCTCCACCTGATTCATCATCTCCTTGTGACTCTAAAGTTTGTTTTTTTTTATTTTCATTATTATCATCATCTTTTTCATCTCTCTTAGTGCTTATTCTTTGTTGATCTTTTACAGGAGATTCTTCATCAATTCAAACATCAATACAGTCTACTAATTTATGCATTCTTTTGTTAAAACATTTGTATCCTTTATTGTTCATTGCATATCCTAATAAGATACCTTCATCATATCTAGTATCAACTTTTCCCAGATGATCATCATTATGTTTTATGTATCATTTACATCCAAATACTTTGAAGTGCTTGATGGATGCAGGTCGACCAAACCACAACTCATGTGGAGTTTTATCACTGTTCGGCCTTAGATGTGCTTTGTTTAGAATATGAACAGTCGTGTGAACAACCTCCACCCATAAGGTTTCTGAAATGTCCCTTTCATTCATCATATCCCTTTCCATCTGCTGAACATATCTATTTTAATGTTCTACAACTCCATTTTGTTAAGGAGTACCTGGAATAGTATATTATCTTTTAATTCCATGTCTATTACAAAAGTCTTTGAAATATTTTGACATAAATTATCCTCCTCGGTCTGAGCCAATTCCCTTTAACTTTCTTCCTGTCTGATTCTCGACTAATGGCGTAAACATTTTGAACTTCTCAAACACATCAGATTTTTCTCTAAGAAAGGCAACCCACGTACGTCTAAAGAAGTCATCAATGACCAACATAAAGTAACGTTCTCCTCCAGTTCCTTATTTTCAGGATCGTCCACACATATCCATATGAGAAAGTTGAAGTGATTTCTCTAAAGATGTGAAACTCTTCGATTTGAGTTGAGCATGAGTTAGCTTCCCCATTTGGCAAGACTCACATACTAATTTATTAGGCTTAGATATTTTTGGAAGGTATTTCACAACACCTTCATTATTGAGTTTGAAAATATGATCAAAATTCAGTTGTCCAAGCCTTCCATTCCATAACCAACTTTCATCAGTTTGTCTTAATGGACATTTCTCCTTATCTTCCAAACCTTGAAGTTTTCATCTCTGTGATTTGAATCTGGCTTATAGTTATTTAAGAGAGAGTCTGCAACTCTATGTCCATAATTATGGTAGATGCAACATTCTGGTTCATTGAATAAAGGATCATAACGATTTTTATGCTTAGTCTGTGTCTTTTTCCCAACCATCACATGATTTGCAGTCTTTGGTTGTTTGTAACTTTGTTGTCTCATTATTTGTTGGGACATGTATTTATTCCTTGGATTTCTTAATTTTAGAGAACAATTTACATCTTTGTGGCCAAAGTTAGAGCAATAAAAACAATATCCATAGAAAAAATCTTTGTACCTATAAAATGGTTGTCTTCTTTAAGCAGGTCGATTTCTTCAATGTTGATGATTTTTTGGAGCAGAGAGTGTATTGTTTCTTTGTTCTCTAGATTCAATTTTGGTAGCTTTTCCTTCACATCTTCTTGGCGGTTGATTCTCTTCCTTTGTGTCTGCAGGTTTGTTGTTGTCAGTAATTGTAGATTTGACAAAATTGATGGATTCATTGTTTCTTGGATGACCACTACTTGATCCCTCTTCATAACCCAAACTAGTTTTCAACTTTGAATTTCTTTATTGATTCAGAATGGAGGATAATCCTTATGAGGCTTTAATACTTGTCATATTCTGATGATATAAGGCCTGAAATTTCTCTAGATCTTTTCTGACAATCACTACTTCAACTTCCAATTTTTTGCCTTTTGTTTCAGCTTCATTCAATTGTTGTTTGATGATGTCTTCAATCTTATTAGCTTCTTCTAACTTAACCTTAAACATATTAATTTCTTCATATGGTTCCTTGCATGTTTTCTCATATCTAAGCAGTAACTATTTTTGTTTTCTTTTATTTTCTCTGAGTCTATCAATCTCTTCCATGACACTGACAAGTTCTCCTTCAAGCTCTACTTCTTCTTCACAGCCAGCAAACTCAGTTCATGTATCTTCAATGTTTAGTTCTTCTTAAGATATTATAATTATTTCATTTATTTTATCTTCAATAGAATAGTCACTACTTTCATCATCTGAGGGATCATCATCATTGTTTACACAAAGGATTTTCTTCTTAAAATTATTCTCTTTATAGAACTTTTTGTGTTTGTTCTTCTCTTCATTGTCATATGTCTCATCCTTTATTTTGTGAGGAAACTTAGATGAAAAATGACCTATCTTACCATAGTTGAAACATTTGAAGGGCAATTTACCTTTGTATTTTCCTGATCCTTTCTTCAGTCTTCTCACAAAAGTTGCTTCAATCTCATCTATATCAGAGTCTTTGTTTTTCTCTACTTTAAAATATGCCTCTCTTGTACTGGATTTAACTTTGGTGATTCTCATTTCATAAGCAGTTAGGGTTCCAAGAAGTTGATCTAGTGTCAACGTTTTGAGATCATCTATTTCTTCTATAGCAGAGACCTTTGAGTTAAATTTATCAGGAAGAGATCTTAATATTTTCTGGATTAGAAAAGAATCGGCTATTGTTTCACCTAGCCCTTTCATAGTGTTGACAAGTTCTTCTATACGTAAGAAGTACTTACTGATAGTTTCAACTTCATCCATATTTAATTGCTCAAACTTCATTCTGTGAGTCTAAAGTTTTGCATCTTTCACTTTTTCATCACCTTCATAACTACTTATCAGCTTGTCCCACATAACTTTTGTTGAATCACAATGCATGAATTTGACAAACTCTGCTTCTGCAAGTCCACTCAGAATAATATTCATAGCTTTAGCATTGAAGCTCAATTCTAGTTTGTCATCCTTATTAGCTAGTACAACTGGCTTTACATAACCAGTCTCTACCACATCCCAAACATCTGTACCTAATGCCATTATGTAAGTTCTCATCCTAACTTTCCAGAAGGGAAAGTTTGTTCCATTGTATAGGGGGGAATTATTGGATCAAGTTCATTTATCACTTTTCATGTTTAAGATTACTGATCTACCTTTAAATAAAAGGATTCGACTCTGATACCAATTGTTGGAAATATAACTAAGAGGGGGGGGGGGGTGAATCAATTATAATATAAGATTGAAAATTTTTGTTCTTTTCTGAATATTTCTTCAATATTATTTAATGTGTTACTGATAACTTAACATGCATAGATAAAAATATTTGATCCATCACACAGAATACACAATGACACAAATTTCTTATGAGGAAACCCATAAAGGGATCAAACCTCTTCTTCTTAGGATGTCAATCAAGCTCCAACTTTCATGTACATCACAGTGTTTGAGATCCAACTCAAATATGAGGCTACAACCTCTGATAGAAAGATAAAACTTGCATAGAGAACCAACTCTTAGATTTATCTAACACCAACTATATGGAAGTACCAACTCCCAGGTTTCTATAGCACCCACTAGAAGGAAGCACCAACTCCCAAAATATCTTCTAGCAGCAACTAGAATTTAGAGGACTGCAATCCTCCCTAGCACCACCCTACCACCCTGATTGAATCTTACAAAACTTCACTTACTTGCTATGTCTATGATATGGTATGTTATAGCTCCATGAATCCTCTGCCTTCTTCAACTTCTATACTCTATTCTTCTTCTTCATAGTTCAACTTCTATGCTCTGTTTTTTTTCTTCCTACGCTCGACACTTCCACCTATTCATCTTCTCTTCTTCCTTTTATGCTTTGTGCTTCCTCTGCATACTCTTCACTACACCACCGATACCCACTTTTGATTCTCCACTACATCTCATCCTACCCACATGCCTCACTCTCCAAAAGACACTCTATCACTTCTTTATTTTGTATGTCATTCACACGTCGAGTTGTCTGCCTAATCATCATACAAACTCTTCATCTTCTCTGGTCGTTATTCAAGGTTTTTTGGCTTCTATGGAAGTTATATTGAGAATATTTTTCTTCTCTATTAGTCGAAATTCTTCGTCTTCTCTGGCAGTTATAGTCAGTTGGTTTTGGCTCTTTTGGATCTTAACCCTCTTCCTTCTAGTGACCTTTGACGGTGACCTAGGGCCAATTACTTTAGGACTTCCCGTTTCGGGTCATTTTTCGTGAGTCACCCCGACTCTCCCAACTCCCAATCTCCCAAACTCTGAAGTGGATCTTAGCGATTTGATAGCTCCTCCCTCGATATGACCTTTGACGATGAGCTCATGTGACCACATGATTGTGGGCGCATCCAAAGGTGGTTTAGACCAAACTTCTTTTTTCCCCACAATTTCCCTCGAGCCTCCAGGTGTCCTTTATCGAAAACCATGGATTTGATTGTGTCTCACTCTCAACTCATTAATGTTAGCACACCTTCAATCCCCACAATGAAACAAGACCGTCGATCTCACGATCTTAACGGTTCTCCTAAACTGACGGTTCAGATCTGTCCTTCCCAAATCAAGGAATGTGATTTACTTTGTGATCCGGGCTCCGAGAGTTTCAAGTCTCAATCCCTACTTTCCTCCGTATGAAAAACTTCCAGAGTGGATGATCTACAGAAACCTATCCTCCTTAATCTACGATCTGGATCTCCTCCATGAGTCTGGCCTTCAGGACTTTCAATTCTTAAACTCTCATTTTCTCTTGGAGCATTTCAACCGAAGTCCACAATCTAACAATGTATGGTCTTCTCGAATCAACTGTCACAATCCCTTTGGGTATTTTTGGTTCATAAATATCAACTTTTTGACATTTCAACCTTCCTTTTCTTTTCCCCGGAGCTAACAATCCACTGAAGTGTGTCCCTTTCGGATCAACGGTCACGATCCTTTCGCGTCTCCGGACTTCGGAATTCTCAAGTCTCAAATGGAAATACTTGAAGTGAGATTTCTTTGAAATATCAGATCAATTGACACGTACTCCCCTTGACGATCAATGGTTGATATTTATCTTCGACGATTTTCACGTTCTCCCCATCCACAAACTTCCAAAGTTGTGGATCTCGCACCACCTTTCCTCCTCAATGATGGATGGCCCCAAACCACTTCGAGACTTCATAAATTTGGCAAAGTGCTAGTGGTAAATCTCCTGAAGTAAAACTTCCAGACTGGCGTCACTTGATGATGTGTCATGAGCCTAGTAGTTTCCACATGTCACTCAGATTTGTAATTTACACGTACCTGAAATGCAAAATCAACTTGACACTTGTCATTGTCTGATTGCACCACGTGTCCTTGCTGATGTATTCTTGCTAACGTGGATCCTCATTCACTTTGGGACTTTGGCCTTCAGGACTTCGGGTATTTTGAATTTTCAAGTCGCCAATTCTTTCAAAGTGAGAATCCCCGAACAGTAACCTCCTCGTAAATTTTAGACCTGAACTAAATATTGTTCGTCGATCATGTACTTAGATCAACGGCTCGATATTTCTGCAATGTTGTCTTTTCTAGCTTATCTTGTCCTTCCACTTCAAGTCTCAAAATGAAAAATCCTCAAAGTGATTTGCTTCGGAGTTGAGGATCGTGTGCCACCTGTTAGTCTTGACGATGGTCGGTCCCTACTTACTTCAAGACTTTGTGACTTTGACAAGTCCTCTCTTCTACACTCATCCAATGGCTTAACCTTCATTCATTTATTTCTAGATCCAATGACTGTTGATCCTCGGAGCTCATATCCAACGGATCAGATCTGTACTTCTCCTCTGTGCCTCCTCTGGTCACTCAATGCTGAACTAATGGTCATCGGGTATTCGGGATTGGTGATCCAACAACCATTGTCATTCCTCCTCCTGATATTTTTTATCTCTCTGACTTAGAAGTTTTTCTAAGTGTTCAAAGGTCTCGACCTTCGCTCCTCCTACGAGTCTGTCTCTTGGACCTCGGCTGGCCTTCTGGAAAACAAATTTTTTTATCTCTTCTAAGCTTGGATTTCTGCATATTGTTCGCTCCCCCTCCTGATCTTTCTTATTCTTCCTTCTTCTCCACCTTATGTTCTTTCCATCAATGACAAGCACACTCTTCCTATAAACATGCTAACAATCTCCCCCTTTGGCATTGATGGAAAACCTGACAGGCTCCTTAGATCTCCAAATGTAGCATCCAGACCACTCATTTTCTCCCATTTGACATCAATGTCAAAGAAAACATGCTCCCCTTGATCGATTGCAATATTTTTCAGAGGTATCAGATATTCAACCAACACATACTCCCCCTAACAAGATGGACTTTTTAACTTGGTAATAGGGTCACACCCAACTTCTGGCGTAGATAATCAAACTGAGATTTTGCAAGCAGTTTAGTGAAGATATCAACAATCTGATCTTTGGATGGAATATAATGCAAAGAAACAACAGTGTTGGTCACTTGTTCCCTCAAGAAATGATACTTGATGGGTATATGATTTGTCTTGGAGTGAAATACATGATTCTTTCACACACTAATTGCACTAGTATTATCACAATGGATTTTGAATGGTGCATTATACTTTACCTCCATGTCTGCAAGTACCTGAATCATCCATAATACTTGGGTACAAAAAGTGGCAGCTACAATGTATTCAACTTCTCTTGTCGATAAGGAAATGGAACCTTGCTTCTTGCTCAACCATGCTACAAGAGAATCTCCTAAGAATAATGCACCTCCACTCATGCTTTTCTTCTCATCCACACAGTTAGCCCAATCAACATATGAATAGACTGATAGTTGAAAATTATGATTCCTAGGATACCATAGACCATAGTTCATTGTTCCTTTCAAGTATCTGAATATTCTTTTGATAGATAACAAATGACTCTGTTTAGGTGCAGCCTGATACCTTCCTACCATTCCAACCACATTCATTATGTTTGGATGAGATGTTTTGATGTACAATAGGCTTCCTATCATAGACCTATAGGAGCTCTAATCAGCATCATGTGAGTCATCATCCTTGCTTAACTTGCATCCAGTGACCATAGGTGTGCTCATAGGTGTAGAATCTTCCATTTGAAACCTTTTCAACATTTCTCTTAGATATTTCTCCTGAGAAAGAAATAATCCTTCAGACCTCTGATTAATTTTTAGAACAAGAAAAAATGGCAGTTCCCCTATCATAGACATTTCAAATTTAGACTGCATAGCAGAGGCAAACCATTTTATCGATGAATAATTATAGCTTCCAAAGATGATGCCATCTACATAGACCAGGACAATGAGAAAATCATTACCCTCTGTTTTGATATATATATATTGTTGTCAATTGTTCCTCTCTCGAACCCTTTGTCTTGAAGATACTTATCCATTCTGTAATACCAGGCATGAGGATCTTATTTCAACCTATCTAAGGCTTTCTTCAGCGTGCAAACAAAGTCAGGGTTATCTGACAGTTGGAAACCCTCTGGTTGTTCCATATAGACATCTTCTTGAAGATATCCATTTAGAAAAGCTAACTTTACATCCATTTGATAGACTTTAAACTGTTTGTGACAAGTATAGACAAGAAACATTCTAATAGCTTCTAATATTGCTACAGGCACAAATGTTTCATCAAAGTCAAGTCCTTCTATTTGAGCATATCCTTTGCACGCCAATCTATCCTTATTTCTTACAATATTTCCTTCCTCATTCATCTCATTTTTGTAGACCCATTTGGTGTCAGTGTTTCATGGAAACCTGCATATAAGCTCTAGCTAAAACAAGTACAAACAAAGATTATCAAGGAAGGAAGAGAGATTCATTATGGAAGAATGATAAAATATAATCACACTACTCCAATGAGTTGATGATTGATACATAGATCATGATCAATATGATACAATGAATGAGTGGAATACACTCATATATAGGGAAAAGCATTCCATAATTAAGAAAAGAAATCAAGCAGTTAGCTTTCCTTAGGAATGCATGCATGCATAATAGTGATGGTAAAAATAGAAATTCTAAAAATAGAATTAGTCAATTGACTCCCAATGAACTAGTGTTACTCTCACTGAACTAGTGTGTTGAAAATAGAAATTTCTCCAACACCCCCCCTGAACATCACTATGGAGTAAAAATGAGTCTCGGCTACAAGGCCATTTTAGGTACTCATATACAATGCAACTAATGAACACTGAATAAAAGTGAGCAAAGAGGGAAAACCACATGGGAAAAAAACTCCCCCTCAAAATATAATGTATCAAAAGAAGAAAATGACAGCTGCTAGGCAATTGTGTTCTTCACTGCAAGATGATCCCACAAAGTTTGAAACTTATGCTCACTGAAAGTCTTCGGGAAGATGTAGAAATCTTTATGGATCTGATGAACTCCTTTGGCAACTTGTCTAGCCTTGTACTCCTTCATCTTGTGGACCCATCTGCACCTGAAAATATTCCTTTCTGGTGGACGTGGAACTAGATTCCAAGTATGGTTTTGTAGGAGTGAGTCATATTCCTTCTACATGGCTGCTTGTCATAATGGATTTCCCACAACCCTATTGTAGTTCTATGGATCAGTAGATTGAACCATATAGAAATGCATGGGCATCGTAGGTTCTGAAGCTGAAAGTACATGAGAAGGCTCATCATACTGAGATCGAGTCCTCCTTGAATCCAATGGATTCCCTTCAAGGTTGCCTAGTTCTTGAAGTGTGGTATGTGCCTTCTTGGGCATCTGCTGAAGCTTTGGATTTGGTTTCTTATCTGGATGTACTACCTACTTATTTCCATGTACAGAATCAGAGTGTATGAAATCATCTGTGATGTCTGAAACTGATGGAAGAAAAAGAGTATACGCATGTTTCAGTGGAGGTCATGCAAAGTACTCTTCTTATATGTAAGTAGAATAGAGGAGTCATCATCATAAAACTTAGTGAATTTATACAACCTTGACTTGTGATCCACCTCACCAATTGAAATGATGGAATTGTCATGCATGTCAATTACTGAAACTGAATCTAATGTAAATTCAACCTTTTTACCTTTCTGAGCGATTTGATAAACTGAGAGAAGATTCATAGAAAGCTTTGGAACATGTAAAACATTTTCAAAACTTCCATTGTGGAGTTCCACTCTCCCTTGTCCTACTACTGCTACTGGAGTATCATCCCCCATGAGAATAGGGGGTCTTGAGCATGGACTCAAGGAAGAGAAAACATCATCCTTCGCTGCCATATGATGGGTTGCACCAAAATCTATAATCCATGAATCAGATGAGGAATTAATTACAACAAGAGCATGATGATTACCTTTATTAGGAGCAAGATCTTCTTCCTTCTGCTTCTTGACTCCCTTTGGAATGAAGTTTCCAAGGTTGTTCCGCTGAAGTGCATGTGCCATAAGATCGATCTGTTTCTTCATGCATGTGGATTCTTCATGATTCAGTGTATTGCAGTAAGTGCACTGCTTTCCCTTCTTCTTCTTCTTGGAATCTGAAGAGTCTTTGGAACCTCAAAAATCATTAAAGGATTTGGAATATCTCTCCTTCCTATTCTGTTTGAATGACCCTTTTCCATCCTGCATGGTGAGTGCATGTGCTTTGGGATCTTTCATGGGGCACATATGTATGAGTTTTTTCTACTCTTGTGTAAGAGACTCAATGCATTGAGCCAACATAAGCATTTTCTAATTTGTTCCAAAAAGACATCTGCCAGAATGGAAATTGGAGACATATACAGTGTATTCTGGTCCTAGCTTGGCCAAGATTGTTAAAATAAGTTGTTTCTCTTGTGTAGACTTATCAATACCACATTCACCCAAACTTAATAGCAAAGATTTAAACTTAGTAAAAAAATCTTGTATATTATCAAAACTTTTAGGGTCTAAGGTATTCAACTCTACCTCAAGCATATGACCTCGCATCTCATCCTTCTTTCCAAAGAGTCCTTCCAAGGTGGTCCAGATCACATTCGGAGTCTTGCATGCGGCAACATGAAACCACAAATCAGTGGAGATTAACTCAAGAAGTAGTCTGGTGATCTCATCCTTACGGTTCACCCATCTCATCTTCTCAATCGTTGATGTAGGTTATGTTTCTGTCGCCATCATCAAATTATACAATCCTTTCCTTCTGAGTTGGAATTTTTCCTTGGGATTCCAATCAAAATAATTCTATGGTGTGAGGATTACCACCAAGTTTGGTTGTATAAAATTTTTCATATCCATCTCTCCCACTGATTCCAAGAAAGCCTAAAAATTAACTCTTAGTCTGCAAGTGAAAAATTAAGAGATTAAGAATTCATATTAGTTTCAGGAGATGATCTTGCGACTTATGTTTTGAGCAAACGGTGAGGAATATTTCCAAACAGTTGAAAACCCACTTCCAAAATGGGCCGATTTATTTTCTCCATGAGTCGTTTCCTCCAAAACGTGATATTTTGGGAGCAATGAGTGTGGAAAGGTATGGCCACAAATTCGTATCAGTTTTAGGAGGCTATCGTGCGACTCACTTTCTGAGCAAACCGTGAAGAATCTCGTGAAACAATTGAAAACCCACTTCCAAAATGAGCCAATTTACTTTTGTGGTGGGTTGTTTCCTCCAAAATGTAATATTTTTGGAGGAATAATTTCTGAAAGTTACGACCACGGATTTAGCTCGTCGAAACCGTGATTTTCCTTATTCTTTGGCTTGTTTGGCTTGCTCCAAGAAGCATAGCTCTGATACCATGTCAATGTTTCATGGAAACCTACACAGGATATCTAGCTAAAGCAAGTACAAACAAAGATTATGAAGAAAGGAAGAGAGATTCAACATGGAAGAATGAGAAAATATATTCACACTACTCCAATGAGTTGATGATTGATACATAGATCATGATCAATATGATACAATGAATGAGTGGAATACACTCATATATAGGGAAAATAATTCCATAGTTAAGAAAAGAAATAAGGAATTTAACTTTCCTGAGGAATGCATGCATGCATAATAGTGATGATAAAAATAGAACTAGTCAGTTGACTCCCAATGAACTAGTGTTACTCCCACTGAACTAGTGTGTTGAAAATAGAAATTTCTCCAACATTTGGATCCTATTACATTTTTATTTGTTGGCCTAGGAACGAGTCCCAAGTGTCATTATTTTCACTTTGGTCTAGTTCCTCATTCATTGATTTTAACCAATTTACATCTTCACTAGATTCGTTGAAGTTCTTGGGTTCCACCATGGATATGAAGGCTATATGTGATTTCTTAGTGTATTTAATTACCCTCCTGGTTTGTATACATTTTTCTTTCTCACCAATTATTTGACTTTTAGGATGATTCTTTTGAGTAATTCTGGAGGAAGGATTTGATGTTGATTGTTGTCCTAACTCTTCTTGTCTGAGTGTCTCTTTTCCACCTGATTCATAAAATTCTTGTGACTCTGTGATTTGTTTTTCCTCATTTTCATTCTTCTCATCATATTTTTCATCTGGCTTAGTGCTTATTCTCTGTTCATCTTTTACAAGAGCTTCTTCATCAATTCCAACATTAATACAGTCTACTAATTTATGCATTGTTTTGTTAAATCATCTATATCCTTTATTGTTCATTGCATATCCTAAGAAGATACCTTCATTATCTCTACTATCAACTTTTCTGAGATGATCATCATTATTTTTGATGTAGCATTTACTTCCAAATACTTTGAAGTGCTTGATGGATGCAGGTCGACCAAACCACAACTCATGTGGATTTTTATCACTATTCGGCCTTAGATGTGCTTTGTTCAGAATATGAAAAACTGTGTGAACAACCTCCACACAGAAGGTTTTTGAAATGTCCCTTTCATTCATCATATCCCTTACCATATGTTGAACATATATATTTTGGCATTCTACAACTCCATTTTGTTGAGGAGTACCTGGAATAGTATATTCTCTTTTAATTCCATGTCTATCACAAAAGTCTTTGAAATCTTTTGATAGAAATTCTCCTCCTATGTCTGGGCAAATTGCCTTTAACTTTCTTCCGATTTGATTCTCAGCTAATGCCTTAAATGTTTTTAACTTATCGAACACATCAGATTTTTCTCTCAAAAAGGAAACCCACGTACGTCTGGAGAAGTCATCAATGACCAACATAAAGTAACATTCTCCTCCAGTTCCTTCTTTTTGATATGGTCCACACAGATCCATATGAACAAGTTGAAGCAGTTTCTCTGAAGATGTGAAACTCTTCGATATGAATTGAGAATGAGTCATCTTCCCCATTTGGAAAGACTCGCATGTTGATTTATTAGGCTTAGATATTTTTGGAAAGTCTTTCACAACACCTTCATTATTCAGTTTGACAATATGATCAAAATTCAGGTGTCCAAGCCTTCTGTACCATAACCAACTTTCGACAATTTTGCTTAAATGACATTTCTCCTTATCTTCAAAACCTTGACATTATTTAAGCAACAGTCTACATCTTTATGTCCATAATTATGGCAGATGTAACATTATGGTTCATTGAATAAATGATCATAACGATTTTTATGCTTAGTCTTCATCTTTTTACCATCCATCACATGGTTTGCAGTTTGTGGCTTTTTGTAACTTGGTTGACTCATTATTTGTTGGGACATGTATTTATTCCTTGGCTATCTTGATTGCTCATGTATAAATCTTAGAGAACAATTTATAGCTTTGTGGCCAAAGTTAGAGCAGTAAAAACAATATCCATAGAGAAACTATTTGTACATGGAAAATGGTTGTCTTTTTTAAGCAGGTCAATTTCTTCCATGCTGATGATTTTCTTGAGCAGATAATGTGTATTTATTTGTTCTTCAGATTCAGTTCCGATAGCTTTTCCTTCACTCCTTGACGGTTGATTCTCTTCCTTTGTTTCTGCAGGTTTTTTGTTGTCAGTAGTTGTAGATTTGACAAACTTGATGTATTATTTTTTGCTTGGCTGACCACTACTTGATCCCTCTTCATAACCCAAACCAGTTTTCAACATTGAATTCCTTTGTTGATTCAGAATGGAGGCTAATCCTTCTGAGGCTTTAATACTTGTTAGATTCTGATGATATAAAGCTTGAAATTTCTCTAGATCTTTTCTGACAGTCACTACTTCAACTTCCAATTTTTCACCTTTTGTTTAAGCTTCCTTCAATTGTTGTTTGAGGATGTCTTCAATCTTATTATCTTCTTCTAACTTAACCTTCAACATGTTAATTTATTCAGATGGTTCCTTGCATGTTTTCTCATATTTGAGCAGTAACTGTTTTTCTTTTCTTTTATTTTCTCTGAGTCTATCAATCTCTTCCATGGCACTGACAAGTTCTCCTTCAAGATATACTTCTTCTTCAAGGTCAATGAACTCACTTCCTGTATCTCTAGTGTTTAGGTATTATAAAGATATTAGAATCATATCATTTATTTATCTTCAATAGAATATGCATTGTTTTCATCATCTAAGGGATCATCATCATTGTTTACACAAAGGTTTGTCTTCTTAAAATTATTCTCTTTATAGACCTTTTTGTGTTTGTTCTTCTCTTCATCGTCATATGTCTCATCCTTTATTTGTGTGGACACTTAAATGCAAAATGACCTATCTTACCACAGTTGAAACATTTGAAGGGAAAGTTACCTTTGCATTTGCTTGATCCTTTCTTCAGTCTTCTCACAAAAGTTTCTTCAATCTCATCTATATCAGAGTCTGTCTTGTTCTGGACTTTAAAATATGCCTCTCTTGTAGAGGATTTACCTTTGGTGATTCTCATTTCATAAGCAGTTAGGTTTCTAAGAATTTGATTTAGTGTCAATGTTTTGACATCAACTATTTCCTCTATAGCAGAGACCTTTGAGTTAAATCTATCAGGAGGAGATTTTAATATTTTTTGGATTAGAAAAGAATCAACTATCGTTTCACCTAGGCCTTTCATAGTGTTGACAAGTTCTTCTATATGTAAGAAGTACTTATTGATAGTTTCATATTTATCCATCTTTAACTACTCAAACTTCAGTCTGTTCGTCTGAAGTTTTGCGTATTTCACTTTTTCATCACCTTCATAACTACTTATCATCTTGTCCCACATAACTTTTGTTTAATCAAAGTGCATGACTTTGACAAAATCTACTTTTGCAAGCCCACTTAGAATTGCATTCATATATTTAGTGCTGAAGTTGAATTCTATATTGTCATCCTTATTATCTAGTACAACTGGTTTTACAAAATCAGTCTCTACCACATCCCATACATCTGCACCTAAATCCATTATGTAGGTTCTCATCCTAACTTTCCAGAAGGAAATTTTTGTTCCATTACACAGGGGAGCCTTATTGGTTGAAGTTCCTTCATGAATTTTCATGTTTAAGCTTACTGGTCTATGTTTAAATAAATGGAACTAGATATGATACCAATTGTTGGAAATATGACTGAGAGGGGGGGGGTGAATCAGTTATAATATAATCTTGAAACTTTTTGCTCTTTTTTGAATATTTCTTAATTATTATTTAATGTGTTACTGATAAATTAACATGCATAGATAAACAATATTTGATCCATCACAAAGAATACATAGAGACAGATATTTCTCATGAGGAAAACCATAAAGGGAGAGAACCTCTTCTTCTTAGGATGTCAATCAAGCTCCAACTTTCATGTACATCACAGTCTTTGAGCTCCAACTCAAATATGAGGC
This sequence comes from Picea glauca, assembly GCA_000966675.3. Classification (NCBI taxonomy): domain Eukaryota; kingdom Viridiplantae; phylum Streptophyta; class Pinopsida; order Pinales; family Pinaceae; genus Picea; species Picea glauca. The sequence goes on from JZKD02S2160382.1 coordinate 95,318, forward strand.
TACAACCTCTAGTAGAAAGATACAACTTGCAGAGAGAACCAACTAGATGGAAGCACCAACTCCCAGGTTTCTCTAGCACCCACTAGAAGGAAGCACCAACTCCCAGAATATGTTCTAGCACCAACTAGAATTTAGAGGACTGCAATCCTCCCTAGCACCACCTTACCACCCTGATTGAATATTACAAAACTTTACTTACTTGATATGTCTCTGATATGGTCTGTTACAACTCCACGACTCCTCTACCTTCTTCAGCTTCTATACTCTATTTTTCTTCTACATAGTTCAACTTCTATGCTCTGCTCTTTTTCTTCTTGTGCTCGACACTTCCACCTGTGAAACTTCTCTTCTTCATTTTATTCTTTGTGTTGCCTTAGCATACTCTTCACTATGCCACCGATCTCCAATTCCAATTCTCCACTACATCTCATCCTACCCACATGCCTCACTCTCTAAAAGACACTCTGTCTCTTCTCTATTCCGCATGTCATTCACATGTCGAGTCGTCTGCCTGATCATCATACAAACTCTTCATGTTTTGTTATCGTTATTCAAGGTTCTTTGGTTTCTCTGGTAGTTATCCTAACAATCCTTTTCTTCTCTATCAGTCGAAATTATTCATATTCTCTAGCAGTTACAGTCAGTTGTTTTTGGCTCCTTTGTCTCCTAATCCTCTTTATTCTAGTAACCTTCGGTGGTGACCTGGGGCCAATTACTTCGGGACTTCACATTTTGGGTCATGTGTCATGAGTCACCCCGACTCTCCCAATTCCTGATATCCTAAATTCCCAAGTGGATCTTAGCGACGTGCTAGCTCCTCCCTCGATATGACCTTGGGCAATGAGCTTATGTGACCATGCGATTGTAGGCATGTCCAAAGTTGGTATAGACCAAACCACTTTTCACCCCGCAATTTCCCTTGAGCCTCTAGATGTCCTTTCTCCAAAACCATGGTTTCGATTGCAACCCACCCTCAACTCATTAACGTTCATGCACCTTCAGTTCCCACAATGAAATGGGACAGTCGATCTCATAACCTTCACGATGCTCTTGAACTGATGGTTCAGATCCTTCCTTCCTGAATCAATGATTGTGATGTACTTCGTGATCCGGGATCCGAGAGTTTCAAGTATAAATCCCTTCTTCCCTTCATATGGAAAAATTCTGGAGTGGATGATCTACAAAATCCTGTTCTCCTTAATCTACGATCAGAATCTCCTCCGTGAGTCTGGCCTTTGGTACTTTCAATTCTCAAACTCTCGTTTTCTCCCAGAGATATTCACCTGGAGTCCAGGATATAACAATGTGTGATCTTCACGAATCAACGGTCACAATCCCTTTAGGTATTCGGGGTTCAAAAATCTCAACTTTCCAACCTTTCAAAATTCCTTTTCTTTTCCCCAGAGCTGACAATCCACTAACATGTGTCCCTTTCGGATTAACGATCATGATCCTTTCGCATCTCCAAACTTCAAAAGTATCAAATCTCAACTGGAAATCCTTGAAGTGAGATTTCTCTGAAATCTCAGATCAACTGACACGTACTCCCCTTGACGATCAAAGGCTGATATTTGTCTTTGGTGATTTTCACGTTCTCCCCATCCACAAAATTTTGAAGTTGTGGATGTCGTGCCACCTATCCTCCTCGACGATGGACGACCCCAAACCACTTCAAGACTTCATAATTTTGGGCAAGTGCTGGTGGTAAAGCTCCCAAAGTAAAACTTCTGGAGTAACGTCACTTGATGACGTTCTATGAGCCTATTAGTTGCCATGTCTCACTCGGATTTGTGATTTTCACGTACCTGAAATGCCAAATCAACTTGACACTTTTCATTTTCTAGTTGCACCATGTTTTCTTGATGATGTAGTCTTGATGACATGGATCCTCATTCACTTTGGGAATTCGGCCTTCGGGACTTCAGGTATTTCGACTTTTCAAGTCACCAATTCTTCCAAAGTGAGAATCCCCAAACAGTAACCTCCCCACAACTTTTAGACCTGAACTAAATGTTGTTCATCGATCATGATCTTAGATCAATGGATTGATATTTCTGCAATGCTACCTTTTCTATCTTATCATGTCCTTCCACTTCAAGATTATTTGACGGCTGTTATTTACTATGGATCTCTGGCTTAAATATGAGGCTAGAACCTTTGATAGCAAGCTACAACTTGCAGAGAGTACCAACTCTCAGATTTATCTAACACCAACTAGATGGAAGCACCAACTCCCAGGTTTCTCTAGCACCCACTAGAAGGAAGCACCAACACCCAAAATATCTTCTAGCACCAACTAGAATCTAGAGGACTACAATCCTCCCTAGAACCACCCTACCAACCTGATTGAATATTACAAAACTTCACTTACTTTCTATGTCTCTGATATGTTCTATTACAGCTCCATGAATCCTCTCCCTTCTTTAGCTTCTATACTCTGTTTTTCTTCTTCATAGTTTATCTTCTGTGATCTGATCTTTTTCTTTCTGCACTCGACACTTCCACCTGTTCATCTTCTCTTCTTACTTTTATTCTCTATGCTACCTATTAGTTTCCACATTCCATGAGCCTATTAGTTTCCACGTGTCACTCGTATTTGTGATTTTCACGTACCCGAAATGCTGAATCAACTTGACACTTGTCATTTCCCAATTGCACCACATGTCCTTGATGACGTGGATCCTCATTCACTTCGGGAACTCAGCCTTTGAGACTTCAGGTATTTTGACTTTTCAAGTCACCAATTCTTTCGAAGTGAGAATCCCCAAATAGTAACCTCCTCGCAACTTTTAGACAGGAACTAAATGTTGTTCGTCAATCATGATCTTAGATTGATGGCCCGATGTTTCTACAATGCTTCCTTTTCTAGCTTATATTGTCCTTCCACTTCAAGATTATCTGACCACTGTCGTTTAATCTGGCTCTCCGACTCTCTGGACTTTGGTTTTTCAAGTTTCAAATTGAAAAATCCTCGAAGTGATTTTCTCCGGAGTTGAGGATCGTGTGTCACCTGTCAGTCTTGACGATGGACAATCCCTACTTACTTCGAGACACGGGTGATTGGTAAACTCATCACCGCCAGATTTCAAGGATCCACAAGAGGCGATTAGTCCCTTTTCACGATACACCAGGGAGAGCTGACTACTTTCAATTTCATGCCACAATCATCGGCTCAGCGTGAGTCAAGTGTGCATTGAACTTGTGACCTCTAGCTCTGATACCATTTTTGTGGTAGTACAACTATCGTTAGACCAAAACTCATGGGTGATTGGTAAAATCATCACCTCCATATTTCAAGGATCCACGAGAGGAAGTTAATCCCTTTTCATGATACACCGGGGAGCGCTGACTACATGAAATTTCATGCAACACCTCCCACATATGTTGTATATATCTTGTCCCTACATCTTTCCATTTATTTCCCTCCTTGGGGAAATTTATAGCTTTACAAATCCCTGATTTTTAGGGGCTTCTAGTGGTCAAATTCAATTTCTACCACTTGTAAAAATCATCTATGAGTTAACTCAAACCTATTCCCCACTCATGGACTCATGGTCATTTATTTTTAACTTGGTTGTTCCATTTGTCTTTCAACATTTAATTTATTAAAAATTTTGTATCATACACGTGTCTAATAAAAGAGGACTGTTGGGAAAGGCAAATCTTTTTCTAACAGTAAAAAAAAAATAATCACATAATCCAAAATTCTAATTTCAGATTTTCCATAAATTGAAATTTATTTCTAAATTCATCTTAGAATTTAATTTTCTAATAACTTGAGGATGTCAAATCCCCTCCCCCCTTAAGTTAAACATTGTCCTCAGTGTTCAACCATCTCTTGGAAAAATATTGGATAAGATTTCCACATATCTTCTTTCAATTCCTAAGTGGCCTCCTCAGGGCTAAACTGCTTCCATTACACTTTTACCTGGGCAATGGATCTATTCTGAGGTACTGTTTCTTTCATGTCCAGAATGAACATAGATTTTTCTTGGAACTCGCCTTATGGTTCCACCTGCACAATGTTCCAATCAATTATGTGAGTAGGATCATCAATATATCTTTTCAATAACGAAACATGAAAACCATTATGAACTTTTAAATTTGTAGGAAGTGTCATATTAAGTTCCACGGATCTAATTCGAGTTAAAATCTTGAAGGGGCCACAAAATATTGGTGCCAACTTGTAAAAACTCCTTATATTTAGAGAGATTCTTCTTGATTTGACTTTTAGATATACATGTTCCCCAATTTTGAATTCTTGATGTCTTGTTTTTAAATCTGCATAGATTTTCTATCGGTCTTGTGCCTCTTTCAAGTTTTGTTGTAACCATTTTACCATTCTTTCCATTTCCTATAGCATTTCTGGTCCCACTATAATCCTGTCAACTAGGTTACCCCAATAGATCAGGGTTGTGCATTTCCTTCCATATAATATTTCAAAGGGACTCCTCTTAGTCGATGCACGATAACCATTATTGTAATCGAACTCAACTAGGTGCAGATACTCTTCCCACTTACTTGGTTTTTTCTTATGTACATTTGCAACATGTCTTCAATAATTTGATTTGTTCCTTCAGTCTCCCCATCCATTTGCAGATGGTAACTTGTGCTAAAATTCAAATTAGTATCCAAACCTGCAAACAATTATTTCCAAAAATTGGATGTAAATTTGACATCTCTATCTAAAATCACCATTTTAGGAACTCCATGCAACCTAAAAATATCTTTCATAAAAAAATCAGTGATATTAATTTCTTTGTAAGTAGACTTCACAGGTATAAAATGTGCATATTTACTTAGTTTATCGATTAGTACCATAATGGAGTCATTTTTTCTTTCAGTCTTAGGAAAACCTCTAATGAATTCCATCGAAATAAGTTATGATTTCCATTCTGGTATATGCAGAGGATGTAACAGACCTGTCGTATGCTAATGTCAAACCTTTACATGTTGAAAATCTAAACATTTAGACAAATATTCAATTGTTTTGTTTTTCATGTTAGGCCAATAAAACTATTTCGTTAGTGTTGTTATCATTTTTTGTCATCCTCTATGACCAAAATATAGATTTTGGTATAGGTCATCAAGAATTGTCATCATTAGATCAATAGAGTTAGGTACATATAACCTATTCTTGAACCTTAATAACCCATTCTTATCTATACTTAGATCTATTTTGTTCAGACTTTATGCATTTCGTTGTAATATTGTTGTTGTTTTGATGTAATTTTCATCATTACTACTTGCAGATTTTATTATATGTTCGATTTCATTTTCTTCTTTGCTAATAATTATTTCAAAAAGTCCACTAGTTCTCTGACATAGTGCATCTGCAACTTAGTTCTCTTTACCCTTGATGTGTCATACTTCAAAATCAAACTCACTTAAAAAGGACAACCATCTCGCTTGTCTTGAATTGAGATCTGGTTTAATGAACAAATGTTTTACACCATTGTTGTCGGTTAGTAATAGAAATTTCCTTCCCATTAAATAATGTCGCCACATTTTTAATGCATGAATCACAACTACTAATTCTAAATCATGAGTCACATAGTTCCTTTCATGTTATTTCAATTTACGTGATTCATAACAGATAATGTGTCAATCTTCTGTTAGCACACCTCCTAATCCCGCTTTACTCGCATCTACAAAAGTTGTAAAGTATTTATCCGGATCTTCTACCTTTATGATAGGTGTTGTAGTTAACAGTCCTTTTAGTTTATCAAAACTATCTTGACACTTTTGTGACCAATTAAACTTTATTCCCTTTTTTTGTAGTGATGTAATCAGATATGCAATTCTGGAAGATCCTTCGATGAACCTCCAGTAATAATCGGTAATCCCCATAAGTGACCTTATGTCTGCTACATATTTAGGAATAGGCCATTCCATAATGGATTTAATCTTTTGCAGGTCCACTACAATACCATCTTCTCATATTATGTTCCCTAAATATTGTATCTTTCTTTGGGAGAAATCACACTTATCAAATTTAGCATATAACTTATGTTCTCTTAAAGTCTATAGTACTAGTTTTATATGATCTTCATGATCTTCTTCAGTTTTTGAATAAACTAAAATATCATCGATAAAAACCAGTACAAATTTATCTAGATATTGGATGAATATACTATTCATTAAGAACATAAAGGTTGTCGGTTCATTAGTAAGTCCGAAGGGGATCACTACAAATTCATAGTGTCCATAACGTGTTATAAATGGTTTTTTATTTACATTTGCATCCTTTATCCTAACTTGGTAATAACCAGACCTTAGATCTAGCTTAGAGATTATATTTTCTCCTCCAACCTAGTAAAAGAGATTGTTAATTCTAGATAAAGGAGACTTATTCTTAATTGTTGTTTTATTTAGTTGTCGATAATCAATGCACAGTCTCAAAGTTCCATCTTTATTTTTAACAAATAAAAATGGGGCTTCCTAGGGTGAAACACTTATTCTAATATATTATTTATCTAATAGTTCTTGTAACTGCATTTTTAGTTCTCTTAATTTGGGTACACTCATTCTATAAGGTGCCTTGGACACCAGGGTAGATCCAGGTAGTAGATCGATAGAGAAATCTATCTCTCCTCGGGGGAAGTTCCGGTATTTATTCTACAAATATGTCTCTGAACCCACGTAGGACTACAAACTTTTCTAAATTGGGTTTTATTTATTCCCCTAGGATATTAGTTACTTGGACAACATATACTTCCAACCCTTTGTTAATACATTTCTTAAATTGCATTGCTGATAATTTCTTAATATAAATTTATTTTATGATTCCTTGTACTGTTATGACTGCATTATTCTCATCTTTATACACAAACGATTTTTTGTAACAATTTAATATAATTTTATGTTTTTCTAACCAGTCCATTCTGATAATTATATAGTAAGACCCCAAAGGTAATATGTTCATATTTAACTTTGTACTTTGACCATTTATGTTGAGTTCACAATCGGGTGAAATCATGAAGATGGGTTACACTTTTGCTTGTTTTATGAGAAAAAAAACTGTATTTTCACAAGTTATTCAACTTCCGACATATAAAAGTATTTTTTTTATTTAGAATTTCACTTTATAGTAAAAACAAAACTTGTGAAGAATTGTGTTATCTTTCCAATGACTATTTTTCAAATTTTTTTTTATCACGATTTGATATGTCAATTTGACAATTGTTTAACAGTATGTTTCTTAAACATGAAATGAATGTTAATGAGTTACTTATTTCTACAACAATGTATATATTATTAAACTTATGTTTTGAAGAAACAAAATATACTGCAACAATCTACAGAGACTCTATTTTATTATGACTATTATTTAGAATTTAACGGATGAATATTATAATTTCTAGAATTTTTTTAAGTTGACGAAGCTGAAAATGTTGCAGAATTTAAAAACATGTTTTTCTACACCTTGTATCTATCTTAATTTTTACTTAAAACTAAAATTTAAATATACCCTTTTGAAAAGAACAGTTTAAGGATTATGAATATATTTTTTTCAA
>JZKD02S2160382.1:118473-144688 GCA_000966675.3 Picea glauca
TGTACTTATCATAACACATTCAAGCCTTTCTAAGAACTTCATTTAAAGACTTAGGATTTGCAAATTCAATTTTTTCCTTGTACGACTATGGTAGACAACTTAAGAACCTTTGTATCGTTACCTTATCTTCTTTGATGTACGGTAAAAACCTCAACAGATCTAGGAATTTATTTATCAGATCGTCCATGGACATTTTTCCTAGTCACATTTCATAAATCTCCTTAGTTTTTATTTTCTAATAACTTTCTTATAAGTACTTCTTATTGAAATACTTTTTGAATTCTGACCATTCCATTCATTTTTCTTTCAATCCCTTGACTAATTTCAGGTCTTGCCACTAGATACAAGATTCTCCTTTTAAGTTATAGATGTCCATTCTAACCTTTATATTACTAGAGTAATTACAAATATGAAAGTATTTCTTAATTTATAACAACCATGCTTCAAATTCCTAATCAATCTTAGATTCTCCATTGAAGGGGGATGGTTTTATCTTTTTGAACTCACCTTCTAGGTGGTCCACTTGTTTCCCTTTTCTTCCTATAGATGCTTTGTTTTCTTTCATGCATGTGTCTTCAAAAGATCTATCCTCTTTTTTTGTTTCATGACTAGAGTTCTTAGATGACTTTTTGTTGACCTCTTCTTCTTTTTCATTGTCTTTTCGGATCTTCTTTGTTACTACACTACATAGAATCATTTCATTTATTTCTAGTTAGTCTTCATGTTCTTTCTTAAACTTTTCGTTATCTTCTTTAAATACTTGTAATTCCACGATGAGGTTTCACATCATTTCCAAGACTTGAGTGGTTGAAAACCCTTCACTGTTATGTTATGGGTCTCTAGGAAAGTTCTTGGTTTTGATTCCCCTCAGGTATGTCTCCTTCTTCATTATGTGCTGACATTTTGACAATAGACAATTTTTTTTTGTAACAATAAATATGTTAGTTAGATTTTTATTTCAAAGGAAACCAAAATATGGTTCTGGTGTTTCCATGAGGTCCAAGCATTGTAACCTACAACTCTGATACCATATTTAATGTACCCAAAATTTCACAAAATAATTTTTTATTTATTTATGTCGAGGAAAAACTAAAGTTCATTATGTATAACATATTGTTCATGACACAAGAAGGTAATTCATTATATATGTTAATCCAATGGTTATATACATGGAAATTGCATTCCACTATCATTACCCATCCTAAAAAGGATTAAAGAGATTTAAAATCAACACATCATTTACTGTTATACTTCCTCGTAGCATTTCTATTAGAATTAAAAACATAAGATTGATGTGTTAGTGGCTAGGCTTGTCAAGGTCCATAGCCTAGGCATAAGTCAAGCAAGCCATTTTATAATAGGTAATAACTATGTTTATACAACATGTAAGTGATATAATTCATAATATCAAGAGTTAAACATTAACGACCATCGAGTTGAACCTATGGGTCATAGCCTTCTAAGTCTAGGCTCCTACGTGCTAGGGTTTGTGACATTTCATAGAATTATACCTTGTTAAAAACTTACGATAAGAAAATAACAATGTAATCGTGACCCTATTAACATAACCACTAATCCAAAGCTACACATATTTGTATCCTTTAAGTGGTTTATAAAGACATAAAGGTGGATGATGATAGGACGGTCTGAACCGATTCTGTCACATATGTGGCATTTAAGCTAGGTCAGGTCCATTAATGGTGACAGGCCACCAATACTTTCCATGCCTTCCATTATAGGAAAACCCACACTATGGGCTTGCCACTTCGTTTGGTTTCACATGGCATGGTATGGGTGTCATTCTCCACTACCGAGAGGCACGAGGTGACATTACCCCCTCGGAGTTATTCCCCTTGCATTTTGTTGCTCTGTGGTTTTTCTCCCGCAACAATAATATTGTTCGGCTCTGTGGAGAATGGTAGCATTGGGGCATTTTAGCAGGTTTTCCACAGGCGTGGTGGCTACTGTTTTCAATATTTCTCTCTTTGTGCATGATAAGACAACATTCTAATGTGTATCATATTATTTATGCCCAACAATTCCAGTGAAATACATAATTCAGGTTAAATATGTTCTCTGTACAATGCGTTATTTATGCCCAATTGTTTTCTGTATAATGCATTATTTGTATTCAACTGTCCTCTGTACAATGCGTTCTTTATGCCAACGTTTTTCCCATGCAATTTATTATTTGTGTCAAAGTGTTTTTTGTTCAATGCGTTATCTATGTCCAACCGTTTTCTATATAATGCATCATTTGTATTAAACTTTCCTCTGTATAGTGCATTATTTATGCCAACATTTTTCCTATGCAATATATTATTGTGTCAAAGTGTTCTCTGTGGTGGCACACGTCCTATGGGTAATGCTTCCTCTATCCGTATATTGATATCTCCTTGATTTTTACTATCGCATACTCCATGATTTCCTTTATGGTGAAAGTTTATACCGTACGATAATTTTCCCCTTATACATTTCGTTCTAGTACTCCTCTGCATTAGTGATCCAAAAAGGATCCATAGAAGGCTAAGAACAACTCAAAACTCACAGAGGCAACTTAAAATGCTCAGTATGTCTTTACCAGATAGAGAAAGGGAAAAATTTCAAAGTTATTAAAACTTGGTGAAAATGACATGATCACAAAGAGCGCGTCGCAATATTTCTAACGACGCAAATGGCTCATCAAATGAATTTAGGGATTGAAAGATATTCACGGTCAAAGTTTGGTCAACCTAGCCTAGTCAGTCGAGGATGAGCCACCGTTTGTACATATGAAGTTAGAATATGTAAAACACATGTGGCAAGAGAAGGAAGGTGACACATTTCATGTTGTCATTAGCATGGTGATGTGGCAACACTAGAGGCTGCCACATGTCACCCAGTTTTGGAAATTTTCGGGCCGACCCGTGGACAAATAGGATCACTCCATGTGGCAGTCTGTATGGTTTGTACACTGATGTGTCATGATGACATAGTATAGGAAAATGTGGCCTAGTGGTAGGCTTCCATGTGGCAGGCGGGAAAATCACAATGACAGTCCGTGAGTGAATTTTGAAAAAAATATTAAGTTTGGCGGGTCTTCCAAATATGGCAGACCATGCCAAACTTGGCCATGATTTAACCATTGGGATATGGATAGCTCCACCTATAAACAAATAAGAACAACCATATATTATATATATACATTGCAACAACACCAACCCAAAAGGAGGAGGCTCGTGGGTTTCACCTTGGGACCTCCTCCCCCATATATGCCTTAATACTTCCGCCCAAACCAACAGGCCAATGACCTTTCTTTGTAACCAACGCCACCCAGATTAATTAAATTTTGAGTCCACCAAGCCAGAGGAGCAAGGAGAGCATATAGTACGGCCTATGGGCACACAATTCTATGCAGTCGAGTCATTGATATAGGTTACAAAGGGGCACAAAAAATTAGACGAATTTCTTCTTGGGCCTAGGAGTGCCAAAGTCGGATCAAGGCGTGGAGATAGTCATTTTTTGGTAATTCGAACCCACGAATTCAATGGTGTTGTCTTTTTTCTAATTTGAGCATTATTTCTGCAACTTGATTTCAGAATGAGGTATACTTATGTATTTTACCAAATTCTTTTGTTGAGTTAATGAAAGAGCCTACCCATTTGAGAGAAGGACCTCGAGACATATTCCACCAGGGACAAAATCCATTATGAATTTTGTTTTTTCATATTTGATGCTTATGTCTCTTCATTTTTTAGCTTTTCCTTCTTTAATGGTGCACTTTAATTTATGCTCATTTAATGAAATTATTTATAAGTCACTCGATGAAAAGATCCTGGATCATGTTAGTATTAGAGCAATCATCTTTGAATTGAATTGTTGAGTGTGAATGCTTACTAGGGACAAGCATAAGTAGGGTGAAGGAACTCTTAATACATTCAATCCCAAAGTTGGTCGTGCATCCCGAAGGAAGAAAATTGCAGAAGAGGACAAGCATGATGAGCAGGAGAAAAACTTTCATATGGTCTCTTATCGCATGTCAGAAATGGTCGAACGATTGTATGGATATTAAAAGAAGAGGATGAAGGAGAAAGGGAAGAAAAAGGAAGCACATGAAGATGATGATTCTTCGGTAAACCAAGGGGTTGGTGGAGATCCTTATGAGCCTCCGTCATCTCCTTCAAGTTCTAGTTCTTCTTACTCTGAGCATTCTCATCATTCTCATCATTCTAGCCATAAAGCCTCTTTTAAGAAACTATTATTAAAGCTTGATGTAAATTTTCTTTACCTATGTTTAATGGAGATGCTAATATGAAAATCTAGATAATTGGATCTGACAGGTTGAAGTGTATTTCCATGTTCAACATATTGATGAAGAAGAAGTTAAAGTGCAACTGGCTTCCCTTCGGTTGGAAGGTATCCCTCTCGTATGGTGGGAGAGCAAACTTTAGGAAAGAAGTAAGTTTGGTAATATTCTTTCCTCATGGTCGGAATTCAAATCAAGTCCGTGATAAGGAAGCAATTTTATCCATTAGGGTATCTAGATAAAGCAATGATCGAATGAGAAACTTTAAGGAAAAGTAAAGGTCAAACTGTACAAAGTTTCATAGAAGAATTTAGGAAAAAATCTCTTGCATTGAACATTCCTTTGGATTCTTATCAAACTTTTATTAATTATATTAGCACACTTCACAGTTATATTCATCATACTTTTCTCTTGTTTAACCCCACTATTCTTGACGAAGTTTGTGTGCAAGCCACACACCTTGAGAATAGGGGGAAGCATGTTCAAGAGGATCTCATGTAGAAACCTTACAATCTCCCACATAAAAATTTTAAGAAGTTTAAAAGGAAGGACAAGAATACCACCACAGTGATGAAAGAAGGAGGAAATCCATCTTCCACTCATTGCAAGAAAATCGGTCACGATGAAGAACATTGTTGGAAACTGCACCTACAGAAGAAACCGAAATAGTTCGGTGGAAAGGGGAAGACAAAAATTGTTGCTACAATGAAACAAGATCATGGTTCTGATTCAGGAGATGAAGGAAAGATCATAGCGGTTGGAGTACAAGGTAAATATTCCATTCATGCGATTTCAAGTTCCAATAATGAATCTCATGATGATGAATGAAATAGGAATGAATTATTTCACATAAGAGTTGTATCTAAGCACACTAAGATAGATAAATTATTTTATTCGGGTTCCCAAGTAAAATTAATATCTGAAGCACTTTTCAAAAGGATGGGTCTTGAAACAAAACCACATATGAAGACTTATCCTCTTGGTTGGGTATTTGATAAAGAAAAACTTAATATCACCAAACAATGTAGGGTCAGATTTGCTATAGCTTCAAATTTGATTGATGAAGTGGATTTGGATGTTGTACCACTTGATATATGTGGCATAGTGTTGGGAAGTCCTTATCTTTATGATAGAAAAACAATTATCTTTCATCATGAGAACAAATACCACCTTACTAAAGGGGGAGTGGAATATATTGTTAGAGCTCACAACATGAGGGTAAATACAACACTTGTTAGTGCAGGGCAAGTGAAAAGACTCATAACCACTAATAAGAGATGTGTACTCATGTTTGTAAGAGAGAAAGATGTTGGGACATCTGGCGCTTTCCAAGGATGTGATCCATCTCATAAAAAGGAATTAATTGATATTGTTTCTAATTATGATGATATTTTTTAGGAACTAGATGGATTACCTCCTAAGAGGGAAATCCAACATGAGATACATATTCAACAAGATTCTCCGCTTCATAATGTGGGCATGTATAGGATGTCAGTTTTGGAGATGACAGATATCAAGAAGCAGGTACAAGGATTATTGGATCAATGATTCATCGGGCCCAGTTCATCTCCTTGTGGTTCCTCGATCGTGATGGCGCCAAAGAAAGATGGCACATGGCGAATGTGTGTCGATTACCAGGCCTTAAATAAAATCACGGTGAAAAATCGATACCCTCTTCCTCATATAGATGATTTACTTTATCAATTGAAGAATGTTGTGTATTTCACTAAGTTGGATTTGTGCAGTGGATATCATCAAATCAGGGTCGCAGAACATGATGCATGGAAAACTTCCTTTAAAACCAAACAAAGATTGTTTGAGTGGTTTGTTATGTCATTTCAGATTTGTAATATGCTCCGACAAATTTCATGGGTGTGATGAATGATGTATTTAGGACTTTCCTAGATGGATTTGTGATTGTGTATTTAAATGACATTATTATTTTTAGCGGGACTTGGGATGAACATGTGAGGCATGTAAAGCAAGTATTGGATACTTTTCAAAGGGAAAAGATGTATGTAAAATTGTCTAAATGTGAATTTGGAAAGATTGCACTTGTGTACTTAGGTCATATTGTAAGAGGAGGACAATTAAAAATTGATCCTTCCAAAATTGATGTAATTGTAAATTGGCCTGAGCCAAAAAGTGCAACCGAAGTCCAAAGCTTCTTAGGTGCAGACCAGTATTGGAGGAGGTTCATTTCCAAATTCTCCTTTATAGCATCTCATTTTCACGCCTTAACCAGTGTGAAGAAAACTTTTCAGTGGGAAGGAAGGCAACACAAATATTTCAACACTTTGAAGGAGAATATCAGTACTGCACCAATATTATCACTGTCGAAACTTCAACAACATTTTGAGATCAAGATAGATGCCAGTGGATACGCCATGGCTGCAGTATTGATGCAATCTCATAATCCTATCTGTTACCACTCTGAAACTTTTAACCAAGCTACTTTTAAATATCCTATATATGATAACTTATTGTATGCATTAGTCCAAAGCGTAAAGAAATGGAAGCACTAATTGTTAGGGAAGGAAAAAATCATACATACAGATCACCATCGCTTACAGTATCTCCAAGAAAAGACCAAATTGAAACAATATTGACACTACATATGGATGGGTTTTCTACAACAATTCCATTTGCTAATAAAGTACAAAAAGGGTACAAGTAACAAGGTAGTCGATATTCTTTCTAGACCTCCTATTGTTGCTTCTATTATTTTGAGGAATACTTTTTTATCTCATGATAGCTATTTAGAAAAAAATTCCATCGATGAATATTTTAAATAAGTATATGAGAACCTAACCCATGGTGCATGGGTAGAGAACTATTTTCTATAGTGAAAACTACTCTACCATCTTGGAAATCTATGTATTCCTACAAGTGAATGATTCCATGTAATACAAGAAGCACACACTTCTCTTGTATCTGGATATTTTGGGGTAGGAAAAACTATGGCTCATTTGTTGAGGTTTTGTTATTGGCCTCAAATGAAAGAAATTGTAACTAAATATGTAAAGGGGTGTGCGATGTGTTCTACTTGTAATCCCACAAATAGAAAATTGGGAATATACTCACCACTTCCCATTCCATCCCATACATAGGAAAGTATCTCCATGGATTTTGTAGGGGGTTTACCAATGACCAAAGGGGGTCATGAATATTTGCATGTTCTAGTGGATAGATTCAACAATATGTGTATGTTAATGTCGTCTAAAAAGCAGATCACTATTGAGAAGATTGCTAGTCCCTTCTTTCAGTATGTTTGGGTTCACTTTGGGCTACCCATATCCATTGTGTCAAATCAAGATACTCAATTCCTTGGAGAATTTTGGAGTAGATTGTGGAGGATGATGGATACCAAATTAAAGAGGAGCATTTATTTCCATCCATTGACCGACGGACAAATAGAGGTGGTAAACCGAACAATGGTACTTTTTCTTCGAGGATATTGCAACAATAATCCCAAGTTATGGGATGAACATATACCCTATGTACATCATTCTTACAACTGAGATTTACATTCATCCACTCAGAGTTCACCTTTTGAGACATGTTTTGGGTACCTGCCCAAGGTTGCTTTGGACTTGATGTATTGGAGAGGTGTCGATGTGAATGAAGAATGAACAAAGGACAGGGCCCACAAGGTCATCCATAGGATCCAACAAATACACCAAGAAGTCAAGGAAAAGTTGGAGAAAAGTCAAGCAGATTATAAAGCTCGGCATGAAAAGCACATGGTTGATCATCGGTTCTAGGTTGGAGACTGGGTATGGTTTCATATCAGCAAGGAGAGATTGAAGGTTGAAGGAAAGAAACTCAAGCCCAATCATTACAGACCCTTCACTCTCTTGGAGAAAAGTGGTACCAATGATTTTCGTTTGGATCTTCCACCTTATATGAAGATTTACTCAGTTGTGAATGTTGACAACTTGAAACTCTTTGAGCCTCCCATAATCATGGATCAATATGACAAAGTTTCAATACCTTCAGTTGATGAGTTTTCACCTGATTACTTGGATGAGTTACAGGAATATATCATCTTGGACAGGAGGATGTTGAATTCACGCATGGGTGATGTTTATTATCTTTGGGTAGGCTTCAAGGGAAGACATCCAAGTAAGGAAAACCGGATAGAGAAGGACAAAGTGAGGGGAGTCTTCCCTCACTTACCTGTTGATTGATGAAATATTTTCGTGGTCCAAAAATATCTTAGTGGGAAGGGATGATCCAAAAATAATCCAAAGAAGGATAAGAACAACTTAGAACTCGCAAAGACAACTCGAAATGCTCATAATGGCTTTAGCAGACAAAGAAAGGGGAAAAATTCAAAGTTCCCAAAACTCAATGAAACTGGCATGATCGCGAAGAGTGCATCACAAGATTTATAACAGTGTAAACGAATTGTCAAATAGAGTTACAGATTTAAATATATTTGAGGTCAAAATTTGGTCAACTTAGCTCAGTCAGCAGGGGATGAGTCAACATCCATACTGTTGACATCAACATCCGTACATATGGCATCAACATATTTACAACACACATGGAAGGATTAGGAAGGTGACACATGTCACGTTGACATCAACATGGTGATGTAGCAACACCAAAGGCTGCCAAGTGCCACCCAATTTTGGAATTTTCGGGCCGACTCGTGGACCAATAGGATCATGCCACATGGAAGTCCATAGAATCTATATGCTGACCTGGCATGATTACATGGAAGAGGAAAGTGTGGCCCAGTGGTAGTTTTCCATGTGGCAGGCCGGAAAAGAACAATGACATTCTATGAACAAATTTTGAAAAAAATATTAAGTCTGGTGGGTCCGCCAAATCTAGTGGACCACATAAAACTTGGCCACGATTTAAGCGTTGCGATATGGATAGTTCCAAAACTAAACATATAGGAACAACCATATATTATATATATACATTGCAACAACACAAATGAAAAAGGGGGAGGCCCGCGAGTTTGACCGCGGGACCTCATCCCCCATATACGCCTTAATACTTCCACCCAAACCAATATGCCAACAACCTTGCTTTGTAACCAACATCACCTAGATTACTTAAATTTTTAGTCTGTCGAGCCAGAGGAGGAAGGAATGCGTATGGTACGGCCTATGGGCACGCAATTCTATTCATTCCAATCATTAATGCAAGTTTCATAGGGACATGAAAACCGAGACAAATTTATTCTTGGGCCTGGGAGTACCAGAGTCAGATCGAGGTGTGGAGAAAATTGTTTTTGGGTAATTCGACACAACAAATTCAATGGTGTTGTCTTTTTTTTTATCTGAGCATTATTTTTGTAGCTTGATTTTAGAATGAGGTATACTTATGTATTTTTCCAAATTCTTTTGTTGAGTTAATGAAAGAGCCTACCCATTTCAGAGAAGGACCTGAAGACATAGTCCACTAGGGACGAACTCTATTATCAAGTTTTTGTGTTCATATTTTATTCTTATGTCTCTTCATTTTTGAGCTTTTCCTTCTTTAATGGTGCACTTTAATTTATGCTCATTTAATGAAATTATTTATAAGTGACTCGATGAAAATATACTGGATCAATTAGAGACTTTCTCTTGAGAGTAAGTTGTATGACTCAGTTCAAGGGGTTTATATGTTTCTTTTCTATTGGCTACCGGTCTCCAAAGCCCATAATCCTTTTGTCTCCTTCCTCATTTACCCCTGGTCATACACCCTAGTGAAAATTTAAACCCTCTGTAAAGATTTTCATTTTAGTTTCAGGTCTGTGTAGAGGACATAACAGCCACGACCATTGTCTGGAGGATTACCATGTAAGTAAAATTAACCATCAATTTTCAGACCTATCGGGAAGAATCTAGGTGAAGTCATGCCCGAATAGTCCTATACTTGCATTCCTTTGTTCGACCCAAATCTTCAATTAATTTCCTCTCTGTATATAAAGGAACTCTTTATTTTATGGTGGAAGAAACCCTTGTTCATTGAAAATTTAGAAGTGATCCTCCCCGTATATATTCACTAGCTATAAAATATCTCTGTTGAGAAAAGGAATGTGATCTGTCACTATTAGAACACCTATGTCCATTTGAAAACGTCCTTTGTTTCTTTCTATTGTCCAAATCCTCGTTGGTTTTAAAACATGGTTCCTTGATTCATCTCATACTAGGTATGATACTCGCATACATCTTCTTGGTCTATTACAGGTTGAAATCAGATACTTGCGTGCATTTCCATATTCTCAATAAAGTCGAGGTCAAAAATTCGCAAGGATTTATTTTAATACGCTTTGAGTAACTTAATTTTTTATTATTACTCAAGGTCACATATTTCCTTCTAAATTTTTGTTTAATTTCATACTTGCCACAAGCATCACTCTTGTCGAAAAACTCCATTTTTGTATTGTGAAAGTTAACTCCTATTTAATTTACTAACCTCACCACAATATTCTTTGTCTCTTCGTATGGCATTTCTTTTGAAAAACAAAATTGAAGTAATATTATGGAATTATTAAAACCCTTCTCTTGTGTACAGTCTATATTATATATTCTCTTTGTAATTTTATAAACTTACAAGGAATTAAGTTACATAAATTAATTTATAGTTTTGTTTATTATTATTACTTCCACAATTAAAATAATATCTCATATATGTCAACTGATGATGGGTCCCTTTTTCTTGCAAGGGAACCCATCATATGAAAAGCACACCCACTTCCCTTCCTGGGTATTGGGTTGACGACTTCGAAAGGCAGCGATGGTACTCCGATATGACATCAAAATCCAAGACAAGTATACTTTGATCCTTTTATTTGTTTCATATTTTAATAGTTTGTACATTAGTAAGTTTCTAATTCTATTGTATGGCTTTGTTACAAGTTGGAAGAACATCCAATGCACTTGGTGAAGTGCGTGACATGTCCACAAAAGGTATTCGGGTTCCATCTTCTTCCACGAGTCATTGTGTGCACACGTAGATATTTTTATGTAGTCCTTTAAATTTCGGTTTAGACTAGGTATGGAGTTCTGTTATTTATGGAAATCAAACTGTAACATTTTGGTCTACGACCTATTGGCCATTATCAATATGTATATAATTTTTTCAGGTAACCTGTGATCTACTTTATCAGATGTCTTTCTTTTATAACTAGATAAAACATGTATTGGAACTGTTATTCTTTTTACTCAACATAATAGCAGAAATACAATACAGTTCTTTTGCACGCGTGCGCGCGCGCACACACACACACACACACACACACACACACACATAAACTAAACTTTTAATAACATACCACTACATATATTATTACACAGTTGCAACCCACACAAACTAATATGGCTATACAGTTCACTTCAACATAATGTTCCTTTAATTATAATAATATAAGGTATGGAATCAATTGTATAACATCAATAATATAACATCAACAATTTGAATACATAACTGAGATACATATCTAAAAAAACTGATTCTGGGAAAACAAATTGAACAACCACATTCCACCCAAATGTAGAAATAAAATAGCCATGATCACTTGTCTCGATCACCCACTAGCCTAACCACGAGTCCATAAGGGAGAACTGGATTATTCTCCTTAGCTACTGTCACATTAAACAGATCAGAAACTGCTTTTCCTCACACCAGATGTGCTCATAACATCAAAACAATTCTCAATCCCCAACATACTAAGCAACATCTTGCCTCCAACATATGTTGTATATATCTTGTGCCTAGGTATTTCCATTTCTTCCCCTCGGGGAATTTGCAACTTTAGAAATCCATTATTTTTAGAGGCTTCTAGTGGTCAAATTCAACTTCTTCCACGTGTAAAAATTAGGTCTGAGTTAACTCAAACCTGTCCCCCACTCATGGAGTCATGGTCAACTATTTTTAACTTAGCTATTACATTTGTCTTCCAACATTTAATTTATTAAAAAGTTTATCTCATACATGTTTCCAACAAAAGAGGACAGTTGGAAAAGTCGAATATTTTCCCAAAAGTCAAAAAATAATAATTACATAATACAAAATTCTAAATTCGGATTTTCCATAAACAAAAAATTTATTTCTAAATTTGGATTTTCCATAAATGGAAATTTATTTCTAAATTAAGTTTGGAATTTAATTTTCTAATAACTTAAGGATGTTACACGATTGGCAGGGATACTATCCCCTCCACTATCTATAGTTCAGATTAAATATGGGAGACTAGGATTCAGATTTCCCTCTAGAAAACAACACAATGACCAAACTACTTGATCACTGAATCATCAAATATTCATGGGCTCGAAGATCAACGGTTTTCCCTTCTCCTCGATCAATGGTGGCGATTTTATCCTGACTTCGGAGCTTTGGGGATTCCTTCTCCAAATAATATGATGTCCAAACTCCCAGAGTGGCGAAATTTTGAATCCTAAATTGTGATATCTACGACCCACGTTCTCTCCACTTGATCTACATCTAATATTCACTTCGGGACTTCAAAGCTTCGGGGCTCCGCGACTCCAAAAAAATAAAAAATTATTCCAGATAGCCAAAGTGTCAAATCCTGAAATAAAAAGGCCTCGGGGATCTAAGACCGACATTCTCCTCATCCCATATCAATGGCTAGGAAATTTTCTTCCTTTTCTCCATGCTCTCCTCTGATCAATGCTTGATCCAATGGTACATATCAAATCTGGCACCCAATCCAACGATTGTTGTAGATTTCTCCTCCATCGTGGCTCCGCTTCCTCAAAGGGTTTTTCTCAAGTTATCAAAGGCTTGGTATTTGATTTCTTCTCACAGGGATAAGTTCTTAACCTCTCCTTAATGTCATGGACAACTATCTCTCCTGATCTTGGAAATTGTAAAAATTTCTCTGGTGCACACTTGTGTTATCTCTCCTAAGATCATAATTTATTCAAACTTCAAAGTGGTTCGACCCTTTGTTCCTTCAGTTCCCTCCTGGAAAGTTTTTCTCTTCCTCCTAAGATTTATCAACAATTAACAAAGTGTTAGCTTCTTTCACTCATTACAATAGCTTCCTATCCCTCGTGAAATTTTTTCTGGTTTTGGTATGCCCACCTGGCACGATCCTCCTGCACTTAAAACTGCGTTATTGTGCACGACTTGCGTTGGATTTTCAAAGTTTTCCAATAACTTTTGTGTGCACTCCTTGCACAACCTCGAGAGCTCGGAACACTCATAAATTCACACACACAGGGAATTTAAATGTTCTACAAAGAGAAAAATACATGTACTCACAACATTCACAAACATGCACAAATATTCATATGCATTCACATAGACACACAAAGGTACTTGGAAATAAACTCAAATTTCTATTAACTATGAAGTTTACAATATTTTACAATTTTTACCGTGTTGGACTGCAACGGAGTCTCAACTCTTCTATTCTCCTCCTCTCTTTGAAATCTCCTAATCGATTAAGAGAGAGTACTACTAGTCCTGCTGAATACATTGATCCTCATAAAAAATAGGGGTTTATCGAACCTTCCTCACATAATACATTAAATTAAATTTAATTGACAAATGAACCGGATGAGATCTAGATTCATCTTATACATGTCAACCATTAAAGGTGACTTACACTATCATTACACAAATTCAATGGATCTTCCTTCCTCGAGCCTTACAATATTAATTACATTAAATTTTGAGATTTAGAATAAAATGAGAAGGCTGCACCCTCTCTCCTCGGGATCTGCTCCAGATCCTCCTACACTACACTGGTTGTTAACTTGGTCGTTGAGTGGGAGTGATTCTCTTGCATCAAACTCCTCTACTGAAAAAATCATGAGCTCCCTCTCCTATCTCCCCTACTACTACTGTTGAGATCCTCCAAGGTCCCAAACTTTGACTCAGAGTTTTCCATCTTCTCGTCCTAGTTGTTGTTATCATTGTCTTGTTTTTGTTGTAGGCTCTCCTCCTAGTTTCCAAATCTTATGTTGCAGGGCTCCATTGGTGTTTCCACTACAATATTATTTTTTTATCCCCCATCGATTGTTTATTTTCCCCTTTCTTGTTGATGTTTTTCTCGGTTAAGACATATTTACCATCATCCTTTCCACCTCCTCAATTCCCTTGTCTAGCCTATCTTTTGGTTGGTCCTTCTCCTGCAATTCTCTTCTACCCTCTTGGCATATGAATTGTTGCATGATATTTGTTCCTTTGGATACTTCTCCTTCTTCTTTATATATTTAGGACTTTTACTTTTCATAAGAATTTCTTCTTCATTCTGCATGACTGCATCCCTCTGGAAGTATTCCTCTGTCACTGGATTATTTAACTAATCCTCCAGTAGCTTCAGATCTTTATCCCACTGAGTGAGAATTGCATACGAATTATCCTCTTCTTTTTCTCTCCTTTCTCCATATCCATGGGCCAATTCTTCTTTTGGTGTCCCCTGCACCATTTACTCACAAACATGAATCCTCTTCAAAGATAACTCCAATGGATTTGACAATTCCTCCTATCATCAAACTACAAGGTTGATGATCTTCTCCACCCTCCTCCTTGAGAGTTGAATTATTTAACTTCTCATCATCTTTATTCATGTATCTTGCAAACCCATATGAATCTTCATGCTCATGAGGCTTCTCTCCTGTCTCTCTATATTCTTCTATCGACACTCCTTGCTGATCTAAACTTTCCTCTGAGTCCCTGAGACTCTTAGATAGTCTCATCTTCTCTTTTCTCTCCTGGGAATATGAATTCTCCCTTCTACCCTCCCAAAATTCCTTGATATCTTCGAATGATCCCTTCTCGTCATCCTCATATCCATCAAGGCTTTCCCCAATACTAGGTTCACATATGCTTGACATCTCCTCTGTTGATGGCCATCCCTTGGACTCATGGTCTTTGAGTCTCACTCTCTCCTTTTTCTCCAAAGAACTCGTTCTTTTCTTTAGAGATTTGAGGTATTCTCCTTACCTCTTCTCTTTCAATTGGAAGAATACTTTATCCATGGTTGACCAATAAATTGACAGCTTCATGCTCCATCTTCTCATTTGGATTCTTTGCCTCCTTCCTCTCTTTTCCTTCCTCTATCCTTGCATCTCCAATCCGTTGACCTCCTCTCAAATCTCCTTGAGCTCTTTATCCATATCGTTTTTTCTCATATTCTTATGAGATAATTTCATGGATTTCTCTCTCCTTTTCTCTGTGAGATTCCACTTTCTCTCTATGATCTATAGTTAGCCTTTGCTAAGAATCTCGTTTCTTATCTTCTTGTTTCACCTGCTGGAACCTTTCTGAAATTTTAAACTTCTTCTCAGTGTAGTCACACACCTTGCACTCACTCCTCTCTTTAACAATCCTTGTTCTTTTGTTGTTGTCATCTAACTTCTCAGTTTAATAGCTCCATAAGCTCTTTTCTAATCCAAGAACACAAATGGTTCTTTTCTTCATCCCACCTTGTTTTTTACTCGCCTCCTGTGCAAATAAGAGAACCACTGACTTCCTCTTGTAGCCCTCCTAGTTGTATATTTTCCACACTCGTGCAAACAATATTCACACAAATATCTCATGCTCTATATTCTCCTTCCTTTCCCTCTTTTCTAGAGAAAATATATGCTATGATACCACCTGATACAAATGCATGACCTGTCGGTCTCTGGATGTTTCACAGGAGCCGAATTGGCTCTTAGATCCATGTTGTATCTTTCTTTGATGCAGACAAGCCCTTTCATTTATAATTTGCAGGCCTAACACAAAACCCACTTGGTTATTATGCTAATATCCCTTTCCCCTCTCACAATTAAACAATAGGCTCTATCGCCTTTACCCTTTTAGAATCACATATGATCTTAGGCTATAATTATGCATTGTAAAAAAGGATATATTCAGAGCTCCGAGACTCTGGTGCTATTTGGAGCTCCGGGACTCCGGCGTTCTAGAGGATTCGTCAAAGTTCACAACAATCTAATTCACCTAGACTTCATTCGTGAAGACAAAAGCATCCACGTGACCTAGGGATAAAACCCAGGGCTTATTTGAAAGGTTCTACGACTCTTTGTGACTTCGGTGATCCATGAAAAAACACCCAACACCACACATCAATCTCCCGGAATGGTTACCGACCGAACTTGGTCATAAAGTAATGTGACCGACAATTGTGGATTTATCCCTTCCTTCCACTCTCACATCCTTAAACAATATAATCTAATGGCTAGTGGGGATCCTCTTCCCTCCATGATCTATGGTGGATATTAATTCTAGGAACTCATGCTTCCGAGTTCCCTCAATCAAAAAACACAACATCCAAGCTCCTAAATCGTCGCATTGTCGAACCGCCGAGGGATCGAAGGTCAACGGTTCATGCTCCTCCCTAATAAATGGTGGGGATTTACTCCATACTTCCGAGCTTCAGAGATTCCTTATCCAAACTGTAAAATTTTCAGACCCCAACCAAGTTTCAGTCTCACTGATTTTTTAGCCAATGTTAAATGCCCAAACCTAGTTTTATATCAACATGTAAAAAATTAGCAGAAAATAAACTTCAAAACTGAAACATGAGGATTTTGAACATCGTTTATAACGCAGAAATAAAATATCAGTAGCATATGAAACTTAGAAAATTATAGACATGGGAATTTTCGGTCTAACATTGACCCTAGAAAAACCCACAAGGGGAAAACCAGTGAGAGAGGGAGATTTTTATTATTTAGGAGCTTATGAGAATTTTGTTACAACATATTCATCTTTAGAAATTTAAATGAAAAACTTATCTCGACAATCATGCCAAATCTTCACACATGAAAATGAGCCAAACTCCTCAAAATTCTTCCCAGAATTTTCTGCAATAAATTGCAAGTCTGCTCCTCGATTTTTGTGCCTCCAAACCATTGTACAACCACCTTGAAATTCATGCCAACTTCCTCATCCCAAAATAGTTCAATAAATGTTGTACATCTTCCATGGGAAACGTGCCAAAACTTCCAGAAAATAGCACAACGCCTTCTCCTCAAAATTTGTGCCAAAAAAACAGTCGTACAAACCGTACGAACTGTACAAAATCTGTACAGTATAGACTATACTTTCTGCCTCAGTTTTCGTTCCCTTTTTCCTATTGTATGGAATTCAAAAATCTATACAGTATGACCTTTTCTACTGGACTGTACCTTGCCTCGATTTCTGTTTCTTCTCTTCTTGTTGTATGACCTGCTCAATCCATATAGTACGCCATGCCTTCAATGCTTTCCTTGCTGCCTTGATTTCTATGATAGTTTGTTTCCTTGAGATGTGTGCACTAGCTCTCAGAAATGGCTACTCTCTTGCTACTCAAAAATTCTCTCTCTCTTGCTCTCTCAAAAATGAATAAACAACCCAAGAATGGGTGCGCCCCTCTACCCTAATCAACTTCATGAGGTAGGTGAGGAGTCTCTCTAATCCAATGGCTGAGATTAGATTAGATGAGTGGCTGAGATTAGATGTCTCTTCACTCACCCTCACTTTAGTCATAAAGTCACCTTTTAATTTTCATCTTACAAATTAAATGACTAGGGCCCACATTAGGCATTTTCTCACCCCTTAGGTGCCTAGGGATAAGAAACACTTTCCTTGGTGCTTTATTTAATTAAAAGTTTAACACTCCCTCATATTGAGGAAAATATTACTCACCACTCCAAGCTTGTCCATGAAAAATACAAACTTGTCTCCACCCAATGCCTTGGTGAATATGTCTACAACCTGCTCCTCTGTAGATATGTACTGTAGATCCACAAATCCTCTCTGAACATAGTCACGGATGAAGTGATAACGAATCTCGATGTGCTTAGATCGATCATGAAAAACTAGATTCTCTGAGATTTTAATGCAACTATGATTATCACAATAAATCATAGTAGGCCTGAACTGCACACCAAACAATCCCACCAACATCTTGCAAAGCCAAAGGGACTCACAACTGGCCTGACTGGCTTCCATATACTCAGCCTCTGCAGAAATCAAAGCCACTTTTTTTTTCGACTGAACCAAGACACAACTGTTGATCCCAATCCAAAACAACACCTTGAAATGATTTTCTTGTCACTAACACATCCTGCCCATTCTTAGTCTGTATAACCAACCAGACGAATTCCATCTCCTCTCTGATAGTCCAAACCATAATCTACCATACCACAAAGATACCTGAGCACATGTTTTGCTGCCACCCAGTGCACTCTCCTGGGCTCCACCATGAACTCACTGAGAGTGTTGACAGAAAAACAAATATTTGGCATGGTATTGACCAAATACATCAATGAACCGATCAACTGACGATACAAAGTGGAATCCACCAACCACGACTCAGAAGCATGAAGCTTCTTCTAGTTGGTAATCATTGGAGTGGTTATGGGCCAACTATCTTGTTACCCATGATTTTGGTCATCATGATGATGTATTGATGATGGTGTACTCAGGCTCTTCATAAGAAATTTCTCCTGAGAAAAGTTACTTTCTTCTGTTTCCAGAAATATCATTTTTGAAGGAGGTTCGCAGTCTACTAGTATATTTTCCTGTGAGAATGCATGATTCTCGCAGGCTTCCTTAAACCAAGGTGCGAGAAGTTCGCACTGTGTTGAACTGCTAGGGTGAAAACTCTTTCTAAAGCAAGGAAAAAGGTGAATTCTCGATGTTTCTAGAAGGGAATCTTCTATAAGGATGAGATGGCATTCGAATGGCTATCCTAGTACTCGATTCCCTGATATTTTGGGATCATTCTTATCCAAGTAACTAATTAATTCTCTCCTATATATTGAGGCAATTCTCATGGAAAAGGTTAAGAAAAGAAGCAAGCAAGGTTAGGCAAGATTCATTGGAGAATTAGTGAAAGAATTGTGTGAAGGACTGAAGCTACAACAGCTTGAAGACTCCAACAAGTTTATCCAAAGGGGTTGATATTATTGATGCAAGTGAGAAAGTGTGTCTGTCAGAGCCAAGGGTCATCGAAAGGAAGTTTGCGACATCAAGGCTCAGGTTGTAATCTTTACTTTCCATTAATATGATACAATAATATGTCCCTTTCCCATAAAGCTATTTCCACATTATTGTATAATTCCTTGATCATATACATAGATTGATTGTTGAATAGATTATGCTTTCTTCACTTTGGTTGGTTTGTGTTGTCTTGGTCTTGACTGCACAAGAGAAATGGAGCGAAGAAGGAGCAACAAAGACCATAGGAAGCGAAAATAAGGTATGTCATATGATCTTGCCTCCTATTTAATTCAATGGTCAAAATCTAGGGAAATAGTCATGTTCTGTCTTGCTTTGTTCTAGATCCAGGTGGATCTAGGGAGATCGGTTTGTGTCCACACTTACGGATTTATCCAATAACATATCTCCCATCTGAAATCTGATCAGAATGTCACAAACATACTTCCCCTATCCTAGGAAGATGTGTCCAGGATCTTGCCAAACCTCCAATCCCAAAAAGTAATGTATCAGTCCAATGTTAGTCATCTCGAACTCTGAATCAAGGCTCTCCTTGCAACTGTTGATGAGTCTCTCTGCCCCTATAATGAAAATATCATCCACATATAGTAGAAGAATGAGAGGATCCTCTCCAACCACAATGAAGTATAGGTTGGGATCCACCTTACTCTTCTCAAAACACAACCGCTGCAAATAGGCATCTATCCTCGAATACCAAGCTCTAGGAGCTTGTTTCAGCGCATACAATGCCTTCTTCAGTCTACACACATGAGACTCTCTCCCATGCACCTCAAATCCCAATTTCTGCTCAATATACACCTCCTCCTCAATAAGACCATTTAGAAAGGTGGTCTTCACATCCATTTAGTGGATCTTCCAACCCATCTCTACTACAATGGAGATCACTGCCCTGATCGAAGTGAATCTAGAAACTGGTGCAAAGGTATCATCATAGTTAACTCCCTCAACCTATGAGAAACCCCAAGCCATAAATAAATCTTTGTAATTCTCAATGATACCATTTTCAACATCCTTTAGCTTGTAGAGCCACCTGGAAGTCACCACTGAATTCCCCTCAGGTCTAGGAACAACTTCCTAGACATCATTCTTCATGATGGAATTGTACTCTTCCATCATGGAATCTCTCCATACATGTCTACTAGTGGCCTCCTCAAAAGTGGAAGGTTCATACTCTCGAATACTGCTCACCATCATGATGTAGCTGTAAAACCTCTCAGGAGGTTTACTCTCCCTCACTGCCTATCTGGGATTCCCCACTGAACCCTGTGCCTCCCTCTGAGTGTCATGAAGCCACTTGGGCTTCCTCCTCTCTAAAGTAGTTTCCTGTGGAGGGGACTCTCCCTACTTAACCCCATATCATAAATACAATGATCCAGTAGTAGACTTTGAAGTACCTGATCCTGAAACCTGTGGACCAATAACCTATGAACTTGAATATTGTGGCCCTGTCACCTGTGAACCTGTCGATCCTTAAACTAGTGGCCCCAAACTCCGTGTCACTGTAGTTTGCTGCGGACTGACTTGAATATGTGGTGAAGACTGCTCACACTTCTCTATCCCTCTATACTTCCTAGAGGCTCTATTCTCCTCAAATCTGACATCCCTCCTCAAGACAGTCTTCCTCAAGGAAGGAAGGTATATACAGAAAGCCTTTGAAGTCTCATTGTACCCAAAAAATATCCCTCTCTCTGTTGTGGGCTCCATCTTTGTCCTCTTCTCAGAAGGGACATATGAAAATGTGATGCACCCAAAAATACGAAGGTGCCCCACCTCAAGATTCTTCCCAGAGAAAGCCTCCTCATGAGTCATGCTCTCCACAGCCTTGTGAGGACTCATGTTCTGCAGATAAAATGCAGTGTAGCATGCCTCATCCCATAGAAATAGTGGCAACCCCTGATCATGTAACATGGCTCTCACAGCCCCAACAATGGCCCTGTTCTTCCTCTTTGAAACCCCATTATACTATGGGTTGTAAGGAATAGTCAACTACCTCCTGACCCCTCTCCTACACAAAAGTCCAAGAACTCCTTGGAGGTATAATCACCCCCATTGTCCGATCTCAAGATTCTGATTTTCTTCCCTATCTGGTTCTCCACAATAGCTTTGAACTCTTGGAACCAACTGAAGACTTGTCCTTTGGTCTTGATGAAGAAAATCCAGAACTTTTGAGAGAAGTCATCAATGAATACAACAAAGTATAGGGAACCAGTCAACTATGTCGAAGACATCGGGCCACATACATCTGAATGTATAAGATCAAGTATCCCTCGTACTCTATTGTCATTTCTCGAAAAAGAATTCTTGGTGTACTTTCCCAAAGCACACCCCTTGCACAACTCATGGTGCTCTGAACTGAAATATGGAACCCTTGCCACCATCTCCCTCAGAAATCTCAAAGCCCCATGGTGCAAATGTTCCATCCTCCTATGCCATAGCTCACATAGGTCACTGTTGTTGTTGTTAGAATGAATCAATGCTCTCACTGGATGGAACAAAAACTTGTACAACCTCTCATGTCTAGTACCAATCACTTTGGCAGAAGTGATGCTAGACCCTCTGGCGAAAAGAGACACCTTCCCATCATGGAACAAGACCTCATAGCCCTTTTCCTCAATAGTAGAAACTGACACTAAGTTCTTCTTCAAGATCGGAACATATAGAACCTCTATTAAAGTCATGGGAGGAAAAGACTCCCTCCAAAATGATACAGTCCCACAACCAGCCACCTTGACCTCCCGGTCATATCCAAGCACTACCTCTGCATCTCCACACTTTGTAAGATCTGTCAGGTTCTCACAAATTGTTGTCATATGGTGAGAGGAACCAATGTCAATATACCAAGTATCTGAAGTAGTGGTCCTCAAGGATAAACACACAATCAAGGAAAATTCCTTGTCAAACTTGGTGGAAAACTCTTCCGCCTCTGCTGAAGCTACTTTTTGTTTCTTCTTCTTATTTGGACACCGACTTGCATAGTGCCCAAACTTATAGCATGCAAAGCACTTGACTTTTCTCATGCCTTTCTTCCCTTCACCCTTGGGATTTTGTCCTCCCTTTGGACCCCTTTTGAACCTCTTCTTGCTAGTTGTATCAGGAGCCACATTCTCCTCCTCATGACTTGTAGATGAACTGCTAGGTACATAACTGCTCTAGGTCTCCTCCTGAACAAATTCATCCCAAAGACGTTCCCAACCAGGAAACTTCTCCCTAGCAACAATGCCTCCACAAAAAAACCCATTGTTTGGAAACTCCATTCAATGTTGTTCTCACAGGATCACTGTCAACTATGGCTTCCCCCATAGCTCCAAGTTCATCCCTCACCTATGTCAATCTAGTAAGGTATGTGACCACATTTTCAGCCTTGGTCATTTTTATGCTCTTTAGTTTTTCCCTCAAAACCATTTTTCGGTTCTCATTTGTACTCTGGTACAATTTAGCCAAAGACTCCTACATCTCATAGGCATGTGTCTTCCCCATCAAGTGAGGAATCAAATGATACTTAATGGCATCAAGAATAAATATCGTAGCCTTGATACTCTTCTTAGTATAGGCTGCAAGAAGAGTGGCATCAGTAGGTACCACAATAGGATGAGTAGTGGTATTCTCCACAATGTCCCACAACTCATTTTCTTACAAAAGAAAGATCACCCTCTCCTTCCAAGCACCAAAATTTGACCTCAACTCTCAAACCAATAGCCATTGACCCTTTTCTGCTGAAAATAATAAATTCAAAAATCTGCCCTGTGAAGTGATTGTTGTCCCAACTTTTTGTCTGTATAAATCTCTACTTCTCTTCAACTCAGCTCTGATACCATGTAAAATTTTCAGACCCCAACCCAATTTCAGTCTCGCTGATTTTTAAGCCAATGTTAAATGCCCAAACCCAATATTATATCAACATATAAAAAATTAACAGAAAATAAACTTCAAAATTGAAACATGAGGATTTTGAACATCATTTATAATGCAGAAATAAAATATCAGCAGCATATGAAACTCATAAAATTATAGACACAAGAATATTCGATCTAACATCGACCCTGAAAAAACCCACAACAGGAAAACCAGTGAGAGAGGGAGATTTTTATTATTTAGGAGCTTCAAAGAATTTTGTTACAACATATTCATCTTCATAAATTTAAATGACAAACTTATCTCGACAACTGTGCCAAATCTTCACATAGGAAAATGAGCCAAACTCCTCAAAATTCTTCCCAGAATTTTTTGCAATAAATTGTAGGTCTGCTCCTCGATTTTTGTGCCTCCAAACTATTGTATGATCACCTTGAAATTAGTGCCAACTTCCTCAGTGAAAAACAGTGCAATAAATGTTGTACGACCTCCTTGGGAAATGTGCTAAAACTTCCAGAAAAAATCACATCTCCTCCTCGAAATCTGTGCCAAAAGAATAGTCGTATGGACCATACAGACTATACGAAATCCATACAGTACATAATATACTTTCTACCTTAGTTTCCATGCCCTTTTTCCTTCTGTACGAAATTTGAAAATCTGTATAGTACGACCTTTTCTGATGGACTATACCTTGCCTCGATTTTTGTGCCTTCTCTTCTTACTGTACGACCTGCTCAATCTGTACAGTACGACCTACCTTCAATGTTTTCCTTGCTGCCTCAATTTTTGTGCTAGTTTTTTTCCTTGGGATGCATGCCCTAGCTCTTAGAAATGACTGCTCTTTTGCTGCTCGAAAATTCTCTCTCTCTTGCTCTCTTAAAAATGAATCAACAACCCAAGAATGGGTGCACCCCTCTACCCTAATCGACCTCATGAGGTAGGTGAGGAGTCTCTCTAATCCAATGGCTGAGATTAGATTAGATGAGTGGCTGACATTAGATGTCTCTTCACTCACCCTCACTTTAGTCATAAAGTCACCTTTTAATTTGCATCTCACAAATTAAATGACTAGGGCCCACATTAGGCATTTTCTCACCCCTTAGGCACCTAGGGATAAGAAACACTTGCCTTGGTACTTTATTTAATTAAACATTTAACACAAACAATACGATGACCAAAATCCTAGAGTAGTAAAATGTTGAATCCTGAATCACGAGATATACAACCCACGTTCTCTCAACTTGATCTATGACTAAGATTCACTTCGAGACTTTATAACTTCAGGGATTTGTGACTCCAATGAAATAACCAATTATCCTAGATAATCGAAGTGTCGAATCCAAAAATCTAAAGGCCTCTAGGATGTACATATAATGTTCTCCTTCTCCTAAATCAACGACTTGGATCTTGTCTTCCTTTTCTCCATTCTCTCCTCTAATCAAGGCTTGATCCAATGGCCCAGATCAAATCTGGCGGCCAATCCAACGACTATTTTATATTTCTCCTCTGTCACGCATCCACTTCCTCAAAAGGATTTTCTGATATTATCAAAGGCTTCGCCTTTGATTTCTTCTCGCAGGGATAACTTATTGGCCTCTGTTTACTATCACGAATCACTATCTCTCCTGATATTGGAATTTGTAATATGTTATATGGTGCACACTTGCGCTATCTCTCCTAAGCTTATAATTACTTCGAACTTCAATGGGTTTCAACCCTTTGTTCCTTCAACGCCCTCGTGACAATTTTTTCTCTTCCTATTGATCTTTATCAACACTTTAATGAAGTGTTGGATTCATGCACTCCTTCCACTGGCTTCCTATCCCTCCTGAGTTTTTGTTTGGTTCTGTTATGCCCACCTAGCATGCTCTTCCTGAACTCAAAACTGAGTTATTGCGATGAATTTTCATGGTTTTCCAATAAATCTTGTGTGCACTCCTTTCAAAAACTTAGGAGCCTAGAACACTCAGAAATTCACACAAAAAGGGAATTTAGATGTTCCACAAAGATAAAAATTCATGTACTCACAACATTCAAAAACATGCACACATATTGATATACATTCACAAAGACACACACAAGTGTTAGGATATTTAGACACTTAGGAGTTAGTTAAGATCTACTTGGTCTAATATGTTGTTAGGTAAAAGTGTGTTTCTTAGTGTGTTTCTTTAGTATGCATTAGTATGCATTTTTAGTTAGGAAATCCAACGGTCATGATATGTTCCCGACATAGAGTGAACTGACGGTTCATACTCTCCTCGATCTTAACGACCATTTATCCATGGCTTAGCACTCGACTGGTCCATGATCTCTATTTAAAGAGCATGGAGGGTCATTTGTTGATGATCGATTGTGAGAAACTCTCTTATAAAATCTCTCTGTAATATTTTTCTTTGCATTAATAAACTGCTCCAAGTGGCCGCGTTGGCTGAGGTCGTGGATGTTTCCCCATAGGGGTTTTACCATGTGAAAAAATTAGTGTGTTGATCTTTCATATGGTTATGTGAGTGGTTACTAAAGTTGTTCATCCTCTGTTTGAATACCTGTGTTGTCGAACATGGTATCAGAGCCTATTTGAAGACCCTCTCTTGTTGTAGATCGAGATCGTGAAGCCGAGTTGCCTCATCTCCATTTTAAACCATTTACATACATTTATGGGCTAAGAGGATTGTTCCATTGCATCCGGATCACTCGTTTCATTTAGAAATACTTTTCGTTTCACTCGAAAAGGTTTTTGTTTTCCCAATATACAACCATTACAGTCAAATCCAGAGCTATAAAGCCTGAATACACATTTTTTTAAATTTTTGCAAAGTTTTGTTTTGATTTTATTTTGGTTTTTATTTTTTATTTTTGGGTTGCTACTCTTTTAGATCTACATATTCTCTTTGCCCTGTGCCCTGTGCGATCTCGACAAATCAAAAATAGATAGGAAAAGGTTCATCTTATAGGTAAGCTAACCAAGATCTAACCCTTGTTGTCATCGAGAAGAGGAATTTTTTTCTTCTATGAAAATAGTTTGTTTTGAGCATGCTCTCCAAGGTCGTCTTCAACAACAACAACAACAACAACAATCCTCCTTCTGAACATTACAATATGTTTTGCTAGACCATTTGGTTAAAACTTGCCTTATTAAGTAAG
>JZKD02S2160382.1:144738-181842 GCA_000966675.3 Picea glauca
AAAGTTCATGCTAAAAATTGTAAAGTGGATTTCACTTCAAGTATAAAAGTGAATCACTATAAGTAGCTTTATATTTTATTTTTATTTTGCATGCAACTTTTCTGTTATAAGGTAAATTCATTGTAAAAGTGATCCCCACTTGTCTTTATAAAAGTGGGTCACTTCATAAAGTAGCTTACACTATCACGTGGTTATTTGGTTACCGTTTATGCCTTTTTTAAAAAAAGGCATAACTCTCACATCGAAAGTCTGTTTTCAGTGCCATTTTTTTTAAAACCGCATAACTTTTTGAAATATTTCCATCCAGACCATTCATTTCAGTTTTCAAATCCACATTATCTGCATATTTAATATGGCTTCTACAAGTAATGTATTTCTTACCAACAACAACTACTTCCAATGGAAATATCATATGGAAGATTTATTAAGAAGTAAAGGCCTGTAGTAGATTACCTTGGGAAAGGAAACAACACCCACTGATGATGATAAGAAATCCAAATGGGATAATAGGAATGAAGAAGCATGTGGACTAATTAGAATGTCCATCTCTCCTGATTTAAGGTACCACCTTCAAGGAATTGATGACCCCGAAGAAGCTTGGAACATGATTGAATCTGTGTTTGGTAAACTCAATATTATTTGAGCACAACAGTTAGAAAATCAAATACTGAACTTGAGTCCAAGTGTTTTTTCTTTCTTTGGATACTATCTATCTAAGATTAAAACACTCAAAATTTTATGTGAAGAATGTAAGATAAAAATGGATGAAGAGCATTGCATATATCTTATTTTTTCTAAGCTAGGTAGTGCATATTATGTGTTTGTATCTACATTTTATGCCATGAAAGAGGCTCTAGGGAAAGTTTATGTAAAACCCACTCTTGAGTCCTTTTGTGTTTGTTTGATTAGAGAGGAAGATAAGCTTGTACAAATTGGAGTGATAAACACTGCAGGTACCTCCAACAAAGCCTTAGTTGCCTAGCAGAAAGATAAACCCAAGTATCCCAAGAAGCAACATCCTCGCTACAACAACAAACAACCTAAGGGTCCCAAACTCACTCAGACAACTTCAGCTCCTAATGGTGACAAAGGATCAAAATATAAAAGTAAGAATACTAACAGACATTGCAACTTTTGTGATAAAGATGGTCATGATGAGTCCAAATGTTTCAAGAATATGGCACCCTTAGAAGCAGTGATGAAGAAGAATAACATCAGTATTGATTCTTCTTCTTTTTATTCTTCTTCTCATGGACATGCGCTTTCTTCTTCTAGTTTTTCCTTCAATACACCTTCTACTACTACTACTTCTTCTTCTGACGAGTGACTTATTGATTTAGGAGCATCTTATCATATGGCTAAGGATAAAGCCATATTTTCTTCTCTAAATGAATGTAGCACCAGGAAAATATTTGTTGGTGATGATAGATCTCTTAGTGTTGTAGTATCTAGAACAATTCATGTAAAAAATGGTCACTTCAATGATGTATTATTTGTTCCAAATCTTTCTTGCAACCTTCTATCAATATATCAAATCACTCATTCAGGTGAAGGTAAAACCGTTGAGTTTTCACCTCACCAAGTTGTAATCAAGGATATAAAAGATCCTAAGCATGTTCTTGCAACTGGAATTGTTGATGATATTACCAAGTTGTACAAGTTTGATAACTTTGGGTCATCATCTTTTTCATCAGTTTTTGTTTCTCATAGCGATGACTTGAGCAAACTTTCACATGAGCGATTTGGTCATTTAAACTATCGCTCATTGCAGCAACTATGTAATCAATAGATGGTGACTGGTGTTCCTCTTGTTTCATGCAGAGATGGTGTTTTTGTTGGTTGTGTTCTCAACAAACATCAACGAGACAGTTTTGAAAAAAGTGCCTCTTGGCATGCCTCGAGTCCTTTGCAACTTGTTCATAGTGATTTGTGTGGTCCACTTTCTTCTCCTTCTTTTTTTGGGTGAAAGTATTTCTTAACTTTCATTCATGACTTTTCTAGACGTACTTGGGTTTAGTTCTTAAAACTCAAGAGTGAAGTTTTTGACAAGTTTTTGGCCTACAAGGCCCTTGTAGAAAAGGAATCTGGACATCAAATCCAAAGGTTAAGAACAGATAATGGAGGAGAATATGTGAACAATAATTTTACAAGCTACTGCACTACACAGGGAATCCAAATGAAACACATTGTTCCATATACACCACAACAAAATGGTGTTGCTGAGAGAAAGAACTGCACATTAAAATAAATGGCTAATTGTATGGACCAATCTAAGGGATTAAGTCTAAAGTATTGGGTGGAAGCCATCAACTGTGCAAATTACATAGGTAATCACACTCCCACAAAGGCTCTTAAAAATATAACACTGGAAGAAGCTTGGACTAAAATTAAACCAGATGTAAGTCACTTAAGTGTATTTGGAAGTATAGCATGGGCTCACATTCCTGATGAGAAAAGGAAAGCATTGCAGCCTAAAAGTGAGAAGTGTATATTTGTTAGTTTTTCTGAAGATGTCAAAGGTTACAGACTTCTTCAATCACATTTTAATGAAATTATTCTTAGAAGAGATGTTAAATTTGATGAAAATCTCTTGGCCTACGAGCGATCTTCAGTGATTGTGCCTTCTTCGGCCTGCGAGCCATCTTCGACGTTTGTGCCTTCTTATGATCTGGTTTCTTCTTCAGATGATGACAGTGAAGATGGAAATCCACCTCCGCCTACTCACCCTCCTCCAGATGAGTCCTTTGAACCTGAACCAGCACCAACTCCACCACTTCCTAGATGGGTCTTTTCAACACGAGAAGCAGTTGGTGATCTTGGTGATGATCCTTCATATCAACGTCGGACATGTTCACAGTTCCAGCGAGCCTCTTCTCTTTTGGATCATGTTTCATAAACTCATGATCCAGAGACATTTGCAGAAGCTTTAGGTCATCCAGATTGGGATACAACAATGAATGAAGAGTATCATTCTTTAATGGAAAACAATACTTGGGATCTTGTACCTCTTCCAAAAGGAAGAAAACTTGTTAGATGCAAATGGGTCTACAGAACTAAGCATGCATCAGATGGAAGTTTTGAAAGACACAAGGCTTGGTTAGTTACCAAAGGATTTTCCCAAGTTGAAGGAATTGACTATAATGAAACCTTTTCCCCTGTAGAAAAAATGAATTCCATCCACCTTGTTCTTTCCCTTGTAGCCTCACATAAATGGGAGGTCCATCAGATGGATGTTAAATCTGCCTTCTTGCATATAGATTTGCAAGAAGAAATCTACATGGAACAACCTTCTAGCTATGTCCAGAATGACTCTAGCCTTGTTTCTCGCCTCAAGAAATCTCTTTATGGTCTCAAGCAAGCTCCCCGAGCTTGGTATGCCAAAATGGATAGCTTTCTTATTGCAACTGGATTATCTAGATTCCATTCTGATCCTAATGTCTATACCAAGAAAGTAGGAAGCCATCTCATAATCCTTTTCCTTTATGTTGATGACCTTATCATTACTGGTAGTGACTCAAAACTTTTAATCCATGTGAAAACCAGGCTTAAGAAGAAATTTGAAATGACAAACTTAGGTTTTTGGCACTATTTCCTTGGCCTCCAAGTTTTGCAAACCAATGAAGGAATTTTTCTTTCCTAGTCTAAGTATGTTTGTGACCTTCTTCGTCGCTTTCACATGGACAATTGTAAACCAACCCCTTCTCCCTTCCAATCTGGAGTCAATCTTTCTTCCACCTATACTTCTCCTGAATTTGATGCCACCCTATATCGTCAGTTAGTTGGTAGCCTCTTATACTTGACTCATACTCATCCTGATATTTCCTTTGTTGTTGGTCTTATTGCCCAATATATGAAAACACCCCATGAAATACATTAGAAAGAAACTAAAAGGGTACATCGCTATGTTCATGGTACATTTCAGTTCGGAATACATTACAGTTCAGGG
Organism: Picea glauca; assembly: GCA_000966675.3. Taxonomy (NCBI): domain Eukaryota; kingdom Viridiplantae; phylum Streptophyta; class Pinopsida; order Pinales; family Pinaceae; genus Picea; species Picea glauca. The sequence goes on from JZKD02S2160382.1 coordinate 148,685, forward strand.
GGGACTCCTTTATTGGTTGGTTTCACTGATTCAGATTGGGCCGACGACCCTGATGATCAAAAATCTACTACAGGTTATGTTTTCAGCCTTGGTTTAGGACCTGTCACTTGGGCCTATAAGAAACAACAGGCTATTGCACTTTCTTAAGCAGAAGCAGAATACCGAGCAGCGATAAATGAAAGTCAGGAAGCCCTATGGCTTTGACAGATCCTTTCAGAGTTTGGATTCCAACACTAGCATCCAACCAGCCTTTGGTGTGACAATCAGAGTGCCATCAAACTCACCAAAGACCCAATTCAACATCAGCATAGAAAACACATCGAGCTACACATGCACTTCATCATAAAGCTAATTCATGATCAAGTTATTGAAGTGCTATTTTTCCCTACAGAAGATCAAGTTGCAGACATTTTCACAAAGTCTCTTACAGAAGAGAAGTTTTCCAAACTTCGATATATGTTAGGAGTTAGGAAGTTGTCATTAAGGGGGGATAGGCTCTAATGCCTCCTTCCTTCTCCTATTGTGTCACTATTGTAAATCCTTCAATCCTATCCCAAGTTGTTCTTACGGGGGGATGTTAGGATATTTATATACTTAGGAGTTAGTTAAGATCTACTTGGTCTAATATGTCATTAGGTAAAAGTGTGTTTCTTAGTGTGTTTCTTTAGTATGCATTTGTAGTTAGGAAATTCAACGGTCATGATATGTTCTTAACATAGAGTGATCTAACGGTTCATACTCTCATGGATCTCAACAACCATTGCTTAACACCCGATTGGTCCATGATCTCTATTTAAAGAGCATGGAGGGTCATTTTCCGATGATCGGTTGTGAGAAACTGTCTTGTAAAATCTCTCTATAATCTTTTTCTTTGCATTAATAAACTGCTCCAAGTGGCTGCATTGGCTAGGGCCATTGATGTTTCCCCGTAGGGGTTTTACCACGTGAAAACATTGGTGTGTTGATATTTGATCTGTTTATGTGAGTGGTTACTGAAGGTGTTCATCCTCTATTGGAATACCTGTGTTTTCGAACAACAGGTACTTTGAAATATACTCAAATTTCTATTAATTGTGAATGTTTACAATATTTTACAATGTTTATAGTGCCGGAGTGCAACCAAGTCTCAAATATTCTCTTCTCCTCCTCTCTCTAAACTATCCTAATCTATTCAGAGAGATTAATAATAATCCTCCTCAATATATTTATCCTCATACAAAATAGGGGCTTCTCGAGCCTTACTCACCTAATACATTAAATTACATTTAATTGACATCTGACCCGGATCAGATCTAGATTCATCTACCTGTCAACCATGAAAAGTTACTTTCACTCTCCTTTCAAAAATTCAATGGCTCTACCTCCTTCAAGCCTTACAGTATTAATTAAATTAAATTTTGAGATTTAAAATGAAATGAGAAGTTTGTGCCCTCTCTCCTCAGGATATGCCTCAGATCCTCTTATGCTACGTTGATTGTTGTCTTGGTCATTGAGTGGGAGTGATGCTCCTGCATCAATCATGAATGAGTTATGTTCCCTTTAATTGTTTTCATGTTGCTAATTGTACTAACCAGGATTTAGCATGATTTACCTTCTTCATCTTGTTTGAGTCTACTAAATTTGGGGTAACATAACTTAAACTAGCTCGTGGGTCTATTAAAATTGATACTTTGTTGTTAATAATTTTACCTTCAATTTCCACAATAGTGAATTAATGATCTACTTGCCTTCCATCCAAAGTTGCATTGATTCTATGAATATTTTTTCCAATATCTCCAACAATCAAAGCTTATTGTATGTTATGAATTGTTTTATTTGGAGCATTCCTATAGGGACATTTTCTCAATAAATGTGGTTCACCACATCCCAAACATTTAATTGGTTCTCTAGGATTATCGTTTGTTTTCTTGAATCCCGAGTTAACTGGCTTACTTCGATGTACTTGTGGTGTGTTTCCATGGGAGTTGTGTTCTTGATATCCTTTGGTCATGTTTGAAAATGGTGAAGGTTTGAAACCCTTTTTTCCTTTGATTTAGCTTCTCTTGCTTCTTTTCTCTCCATGATTTTAGATTTTCAAATCATTGTTTGTATTGATCATAACATATCCTTTCTTTTTGTAGTACTTCACTAATTTTTTTGGGTTATTGAACTTTATTCTGTCCTTGTATGACTGAGGTAAACAACGTATAAATATTTGAACCTATACCTTTTCATATTTTATATAAGACACAAATCTTAGAAATTCAAGAAAATTAGTAATTAGATCCTCCATGAGAATTTGTCCTAACTTTAATTTATAGAACTCTTTGGTTTTTCTCTCATAATAACTTTAAGATAAGTATTTTTTCTTAAAGTGTTTCTTGAAATATGCCAATTCCATATTCTTTTCCTTTAGTCCTTTGTCTAGTTTTAAATCTTGCCACCATATACTGTCTTTACCTTTCAAATTGTAAATGGGCATACTTACTTTCATGTTTCTAAAGTAATTTTAAATATGGAAATATTTATTTATGTTAAGTAACCAAGATTATGCTTCTTCACTAGTTTTGAACTCACCATCAAATGTTGAAGGTTTGATTTTCTTGAACTCTCCATCTAAATGGTCCATCTATTTTCGTTTCCTTATTGTAGATGCTCTGTTTTTTGTCATATGTGTGTCGTTAGAAGAACTATTTTTTTTCCATTCCATGGCTAGAATCCTTTGAGGACTTTTTACAAACTTTATCGTCCACTTCATTATTCTTTGGGCTTTTTTTTGTTGCTATGCTTCGTAAAAACATCTCATTAATTTCCAGTACTCGGGTCATGGAACTACTTTCGTTGTGATGTTTAAACTAATATTTTTTTCTAGTGACACCCTCAAGCCTAAGTGTTTTAACCTATAGCTCCAATACCATATGTAATGTACCCCAAAAAGCACAACATTTTTTTGTTTGTTAATTTTGATTGTCCTCTCTTCTATATATAATTGTATAAGTTTATTATTGTTATTTCTTCCCGTCGTATATTTAATTAAATTCAGAAACATTGTTGTATTTACATCTAAACTTTATCTTCAAAGTTATCAAGAGTCTTGAAGTAACATGGTATATATATAAAAAATCCTAATAATGCCTATTTACATCACTCAGAACATTTTTCCAATCGTCCCAAGGGGGGTCTTTGATTATGAGAACTTGAATATTTCTCTAAAATCACTTTTTAGTTTTATTAATATACCATTCTACAAGGAATTGACACCTTAGTCATGAACTTAGTGTTATCTCCTTCCATCTGGGTAGTATTTAAATTAAAACAAAATTACTTTATAGGGTTGGGTTTTCTAATATTGATCGAACAAGTATTTAATCCTTGAAAAAAGTTCTCTTACATGATGCCTCATATAACTAATTAATTTGGTAAAATTATTAATTGAACCTTGAATCGAATCTTGGATTGATTAGTGGAAACTAACATCTAGCAGGACACACAACCATGCTCATTAAAATATTTTCTGGACAACCCTAGTCTGGCCTCCCAACATTAGGCCACGTCTTAACTTCACATAGAACACCCATATTGGATGCAACTCGACGTATTTTATCCATAGTAATGTACTAGTTTTGAAGGGATCAAGGTCTCATCTATAACGATTGCCTCTAGATTTCTGAGGGTTATTAAACTATTTTTTTTCTTTGATTTTTCTTTGAAACACATTTAAGAAGAAACATCCTCTTCACTTCCCATCACATGGAAAGATGATTCTACTACATTCTTGATATGTAAGTTATTTTTTTCCAGATTCAAGGATGAAATAAACGTAGAATATTGTGTATGGGGTTATCTTCTTGTAAGGTAAAGCTAAAATTATGTTCTCTATACATAATATTTCATGGGAAGTTCTAAATTGAAGGAATAATATTTTCAACCCTTCCCTTATTAGTCCCTGTTGTAGGCATAGAGGGACTATAGCAATCAATAAATTGTTGACCTTGTATTAGATTGTGCATTCAACACAAATATTTCCATATTATCTATTGTTGGAACTAGGGAAGTGAAAACATCAATTTTTATATAATAGAAAGTACCATGTTTGTCAAGATCTGATTGGACAATGGATTGGAGGTCTTATTTACAACTTGTCTATTCCCAATGTTATGTATGTTTCCATATCCAAAGTATTTGATCGTATATGGTCTTTTTGAATCATATATTTTTTTATGCATTGGTTGAAGATGGATTAATGCTAGGATTAGTTTGAATGTTTCCTTTAGCATTTTCTGCTAGCTAGAATACATTCTCTAGCATATTACTATGTGTGATTTTTTCTTTATTGTTGCGTCCTTCGAGAGGACAGGCCTGCCACATTGCATTTTTTCTTAAATTCTTGCACAAGGCTATGCCCTTCGACAGTCCTGACAATCTTTAGTGTTTACCTGACATATCTGGCAGTCTTAAATGTTTATTGTACAAATGTGTTGCAATACAATTTCGTTTCCATTTTGTTTATGTTAGACATCACTGCTTTAGTGGTCAATGTTTGTTCACTACTTCGTTCCATGGTTCTTGTTCTTGTTTGATTCAACTTTTCAAAGTTGAGGTCCTGCAGTTGCCATTGGACCTCTTTGTGGTTGTTCACTGGTTTGTTTTTCTTCAACTTTGCAAGTTTTTGGACATGTTTTTGCTATTTCTAGTTTTCTTGGGGCTGAGCTCTTACCATCCCTCATTGACGAGTAGGTTTCCCCGTTGTTTCTATTTTTCAATGGTGGGAGTCCCTACCTCCAAATTATGTTGCATACCATCTTTATCTGTGCTCTTAATTTTTGTTCCTGGAAACCATGTGTCTTCATATGCCGGCTTCCGTGTCCAAATCTATTTCAAAAATTGCAATGTAGAGGGGTTTACCATCCTCCGGGGTGTAGACGCAGAGAATGCTTTTATTCTGTGGGTCAAAAAATCGTGTCCACCTATTGTCTTTTTCCTAAGTAAATTAATGGTGTTATTTATTTGCATTGTTTCTTTTGTTTCGTTCACTTTCCAGTGTGGTTTTGTTTTCTTGTCATTTACTATAGGGACTAGGGGGGATTGAAGTATAGAAGAATATAGTTGAAATATACATACAGGGATTGGTACCCAGTTCCGTGCTTGTAGTTTTCCTATTTTGCTTTCCTTTTTTTTTGCTACTTTAATTTTTTTCCCCCTTTTCTCTGTTTTCATGCAAACTGAAAGTATCTAACAAACAACTTCAAAATGACAGTTCAAAAGATGAAAGATGTAATAGATGTTGAGTCGTATGAAATAGATACAAAATCCCTTGTACATGATAGGATTGACGTGGTTTTTCATAGAAATGGCCTTTTTAGATTGGATGCATTCTTGTATACTGTAGGGGATTGCCTTTTCGATACATTTTAGATTCTATTACATTTCTAGTATTCGTCGACTGAGTTGTACAATGGATTGCTAGATTATTTCTTGCGTTGTTTAAAAAATGGTGACACTGAGGCATTAGAGTCCTATGAATATGAACTGGAATCTAATTTTCTTCGAAAGTTGCATGGAATACATGATGTCGCTATGTATTTTTCAAAGATGTGGTTGTCTGCATCTCCAGTTCGGCCTGCACATGACATGGGGATTTTGGGAGATACATTTTGTATATGGTGGATATCTAACTGGCTCAATATATTAGTTGGAATATGGTCATTGAAAAGAAAAACAAGATATCTACTATTCAACAAAACTTCATCTAATAATCCATATTGCATCTTGTTCCATGATGCCAATGTTGTCAGTGGTCATTATGAACCACTACTGTACAAAAAAATATCCATATGCAATGTTGAAGGAAATCATATTTACTTGTCCCTCATTTGCAAAGACCTTGAATCATAGTGGAAATGGATTATGCATCGCATAGATTGCCATGGTTTACAGCTGGAAACAAGTGTTGTGTCAAGTTGTGGAGATAGTCTATCCAATGCAATTTTTTGTTTGGTAGTAGCAGAGTTCGATGTGTAGACGTTGTGTATTTACACTATATAGTCCTTTTTCAATGCAATTATAGGAGGTAGCGACAGGCTTTTAGGTGTTTGTATCAGCACCTTTGGCCATATGTCCTAGAAAATATGCCAACAGTTGGAAGTTGGCAGGAATACCTTGTAAACATGGCACTTCCATATAAAACAGGGAATGTGGAGGGTTGTAGATTCTGTTTCCAATGGTTGTCTATGATATTCAGAGTGAATATCCAGGTCTAGTTGGCCTTTCCAGATGGAACTTTCCATTCCTGGTCTACTGATTTAAATTATGATCGAACAATTGGCATCCTCTCGTTGAAAATAACTACAACAGATATCCATTATGAACCTTTGCTTGGACATATCGGTGGTTCAGGGTTGAATGTCCATGCCACCCAAACCACATCGAATCTTCATACGCGTGGCATGCATATCCATGAAACTCGTTCCAATTTCGATATACCTATACATGGCTTGAACAAAAAAACTTTGCGTGAAATGCATCACAGTTGTGATGAGGCCATACAGGGCTTAAACAAAAAACGTAGAGTAAGTTATCACAACATGAAAAATGTTATGCGCCAAATTTGTCCCAGTTGCGATGAGGCCATACAGGCCTTAAAAAAAAAACGCGGACTAAGTTATCAGAACCTGAGTCAGAGTGAAATTCGTCCCATTTTCTATCATATCATCGTGTCATTGGGCAAGAAACTTAGAGTAATTTACCACAACCTGAAAAAGGTCATGCGCAAGAGAAAAAAATACATTGCTATGGTTCCTTTTAGAGAGAAACTCAAATATCACAATCTAAAGAAGTTTGTTCGTGTAGAACAGAACAAAAACATTTACAGTCGCATATCCCAAAATGGTCATGAAACTGTGACATTTCATGGGCTAGAAGCCACACCATGCACTACTACCAATGAAAACCAAGAAACATTTTCTGCCCATACTTCCCTGTGAAATAAAAATGCAAGACAAACCTACACGAAACAAATTAAAGACACTCCTTCAATTCCATGTGCAGTTTGTGAATAATTGAATTTCTCAAAAAAACAATAAGTCTTTCACATCTGATTTGCAGGAAAAATACCTCCTCTTGACAGCGCATGATAAACCATTTTCCAGTGGAAAAAATTTTCTTCCATGCAAACGATCGCTTGAAAATGGAAAAAATGCAACAATTTGCAACCCCTAACCAAATAAGATGTAATACACCATTGCCAGATGTAAGTGCACTTGCAAAACTTGAGGAGAGAATTGTGTCTCTGTGGATTTCATTTTCTCAAATCAGGCCTTGGGGATATAAACGACCCTAAATGGCCTTAACAGGATCAATTATTAATGTGCATGTTCAACTGGATGTTGTGCAAAAATCCTTTCCACAATTCATTAGCAATACAATGAAAATTCTTGTGGCTCTGAAAAGATGCTTGTGCTACAAAAATTCCTATCAGATGGGAAAAGTGCGCGTGCATGCTATTATGAAAGAATTAAAGGAATTATGTTCTAGGGCCCTGTACAAAGCACAAAACATTTGTATAAATGACAACTGGAATAGGTGTTCTTGCATAAGAGGATGGTAACTCTGCAGACACTCTAAAAAATCCTAGTGAATTTGATACAAGTGATGAATCGGAGAATGAAACACATTCTGAGACATCGGTGCATGGATTCACTAATTCACAATGCATTCGTGACTTGAAGACAAGATTATTGAAATTGCACCTACTGAGGGGCAGCATCCACTTGAAATATTCAAGGATAATTTCGCTAAGGAAATGAAATTTCCAACACTCTTCTATGGAGATCCATGTTCCACTGATATTAGAGAACGATTCAGTTATCATAAAATAGTCTGATGGGAGCTTCTACATTCAAGAAGTTACTTCTCCTGTCACATAACAAATTTGTTTTTCAAAACAATGTGCATAATAATAGAGCAAGTTCTCTCCTGCATGTGGGCCAGAAGAAAGTTGTTGGCCAAGGATGTGAAGTACAAAGTAAACCTAGAAAAAATTCTGAAATCTAATATTGGATACATAGATTTCAAAAACATTCGCACCTCTCCTGACTATTTGCAACAAAACAAAAAAACAATTTTTGCAATGATTCGACAATTGGGCCCGACAACATTTTTCATCACATTTACAAGTGCAAAGAATTGATGGGATCCATTGGTAGCTGCCGTATCTAGCTTGCATAGGAATAGGAAATGTAAAAAAGAAACCAATACACTGGAAAATAATGACATTGAGTACCTCATAAGAAAATACCCAGTGACATGTACTCACTACTATAGACATAGAATAAATTCTTTGAGACAATTTATATGCCATGATAAATGTTTTTTAGAAGAATATCGGACTGGTTTTTTGCGACTGAATTCCAGAGTAGGGGAAATGAACATGACCATGCACTATTGTGGATAGAGGGTGCACTAGTCTATGGAGATGATAACAATTCAAATATCGAACAATTTGTGCATAAATACATAACATGCAACACAAATCATTTGGATCCATAGCTTGCCAAGCGCCATAAACATTACAATACCAGAAGTTCTAGAAAATGAAAAAAATCTCATTGTAGATACAACTTTCCCGTGCTGCCAATGAGAGCTACCAGAATCATAGAGCCACTTAGTTTAGAGGATAATGTTGTTGTTGAGAAATCTAAATCCTTGTTCTTATTTCTAGAACAAGGAGAATTTGATGATATGAGGAGCTTCGATGCCTTCTTGACAGAGATAAATCTATCAGAATATGACTATATCCAAGCCATACAATATATGCTTAGGCAACCAAAATTTTTCCTTAAACAAAAAATTTCCCATATTTGGAACAACAGTTTCTCCAAGGACATGCCAATTACGTGGAAAACAAATATAGATGTGCAGTATGTGCTCAATGCATATGCTACAACATCGTATTGTACTTTGTATATGACAAAGGTTTACAAATCTATGACAAGTGCATTCATAAAAATACACAAAAAACATGAAATAATTCATGTTGATGTCATACAAATGATACACACACTTGGCAATACATTGCTTAATATTCAACAAATGTATTCTCAACAAGCAGTTCACATTGCACTTTCCCTATACCTCACTTGTAGTTCAAGAAAATGTGTCTTCATAAACACATCTCCACTTGAAAAATGCACATTTGTGCTTAAACCACCAGTTTTGCTAGAAAAACAACCTGACAATTCACAAGACGTGTTATGTCACTCTATTATTGATTATTACCTCCAACGTCCATCCCTATTAGGCATATCTTCTTAGCATAATTTGTATCGCATTACAAAAAGAATGATGCACCCATATCAAAAATAAAAAAACCCTCTTTGATACGGTTGATCAAATACAATAAACATTGTGACTATGAAAACTATTGTAGAGAAAAAATGTTGTTGTACATTCCATTCGATGAAAACGAAGAGACATTAAAACATAACTTCTTTACATGGGAGGTTGCATATGTTGTGTCTGAGACTATAATGCACATCAATGAAGCTATATTTACCTACAATGTTAATCCAACATGGGGTGATCTAGAAGTTCCAGTTAATGACCTAGAAAACCCTGACCATCATGATGAGACATTCATAAACCAAAAAAAAACCAGAATTCCTTCCGAGTCCTATGACTTGCAAGTCGATTTGCCTCATCCTCCAGCAGGTGGAAGTGAAAAATGTATGAATCTTAGTTTTAAAGTCACAAAACATCCTTTCCTAATTGAAAATAATGAATACCAAAGAATAAGATGTCTGTTGAATCGCGAACAACAAACAATTCTTAGGGACATTGCTCTTAAAAAATGCTTGAACATGGACAATCTTGTGCACTTGTTCCTTACAGGCGGAGCATAAACATGTAATACATTCACAGTGAAAGAACCATTCAAAATTCTTATACGAATCTATGATTCAAACAATTCCTTTGATCCTATGAAACCAAAGGGCCTAATAGTTGCATACACATGAAACAATGCATATAATGCAGGTGGAACAACAATCCGCTCTGCATTTTTAATGCCTTTTAACAAGTCACATTTTCTTCCACTTAGCAAGGAAATGTTGGATACATTGTCTAAGCTTTATGAGGAACTCCAACTTGTCTTTATAGATGAATCATATTTGATTGGGAGTCGATTCTTGTATTCCATTGACAACCGACTAAGTAGCATAAAACATGTGCACACAAAATACTTTGGAAACTTTGACATGATATTCTGTGGGGATCTTTACCAGGCACAACCCATCCAAGATTCTTTGATATTTGAAAAAACTACCATTAACATGGAAACAATGACCCATGAATTCTGGAGAAACAATATTAAATTCTTTGAGTTGCATACTACAATACGACAGACATATGAAACATTCATTGCAATTCTGAATATAATGCAAACAAAAAACCAAACATATGATGACTTAACATATATCAACTCGATGTGCTTGCGGCCTACACCAACAGACCCAACGTGCCCTTATCTGTTCTACAAAAATAAGGATGTTTCAATGCATAACAACCACATGCTATCGATCATGCCCAGTGATGATATCATCATCAATTCAATTGACTTGGAAGAAGACAACCATGGAAATGTGCCACGTCATGAACATACAATCACTTTACCTTTGTAGCTTATCCTCAAATTAGAAATGCCGGTTAAAATATATGATTGTAACTATGATTCACATGATGGCTTGGTCAATGGTGTAGATGGAATACTGAAACTCTATACGAAAACAAAAAAACTTGATGTCCTTTGGATTAAGTTACATGAGCCGCATATAGGCAAGCGACAAGCAAACGAGTTGTCTTATCTATATAATTCAAACACTGGAAGAGATTGGACACCTATTTTGTGAATATCAAAGCCATTATCGACATCAACAAAGATAGGTCTACTGAATATTCGAAAATAGTTTCCGATTAAACCTGCATGTGCACGTACAGTCCACAAATCACAAGGACTAACACTTGATAATGTTGCATTTCAGTCTGCTGGAATTCAGATACATGGACTTGTATACACAACAGTGTCCCATGTCAAAAGCATAGAATCCTTGTATGTACTAGTTCCTCTCACAAAAGATAACTTCAAAGTGAAACATAAAGTTGATATTGAAATGGAACGACTCAGGACCACCGCAAAATGGAAACTGCACTATGATTACCAATTCATACAAACAAATTCATATGTATCAATTCTCTCGCTTAACACACACAACTTAAATGCACACATGGATGATATACTGAATGACTATGATACAATGCAATCTAATATTCTGTGCTTGCAGGAAACACACATGGCATTATGCATGCAGAACCAACAATTCCCAAATCACAATTGAATATCAAGTTACATTACACATGGGGTGATGATATTGGCGAAAAAATGTACCAATTTTGGACCATATAAATATCAAAGAAAATAATGTTGAAGTGGTGCTTGCAATTTTTTTCTTCCATGAAACATAAGTTGCAATACTGAATCTGTATTTTTCTCCCCTTGCAACATTCGCTAACATAGTAGATTTTATTTCCAATGCATTGTTCCATTTCCATCTGAACAGTCCCATTTTACTTGTAGGAGACTTCAATATTGACATGCCACAAAATAATGGCAGAACTAAAGAATTGGAAAACTACATGCGCAATACAGTCTTTGCTTTCTTTTGAACAACCCAAGCCATCTGCAAAACACACTTATTGACCATGTCTAGTCAAATGTGCCCATTCCTCAATAAGGTATGTTTATCTTAGACACATATTGGTTTGATCACAATACAATTGGTATTGCACTTGAATTATGATATATACATCAAACATATTGCAAAGTCATATTTCTATGTTTCAAAGCATATATGTATAGCTTGTTGGAAGAAAACAAAAAAAAAATCAATTATCCAGCTTCTTAGTTTTCCCTGATTTCTACACATACTATTCTGGTGACCATATAGTTGATGTTGTATTTGAATTATAAAATATACATTATGAAAAAAATATATGGTACATCCTTCTAAAAAATATTTGTTACTCTATTCATCTTATTCTATTTTTTTTAGTATATGTGCATAGTGCTTACCTTTTTCTTTACATGTTAACTTATGTTCATATCCCTTTTGTTTTATACTTTTGTTCATAGAAAAAAATAGGAAAACTAGACTCCGCAAAGAACTCATAACCAATGACGTGGAGGAATCCATGCACAGGTGTGTTTTTTCTATCCGTCTTCCATACTAAACAGTTTTTCATTTACTCTCTGTATTTGTCGAACTTGTTTGCATGTATGTTCCCCCCCCGCCTAGAGCCCGCCAACCTGTAGGTCCGCCATCCAACATAAGTGCAATGTTGAGCCAACCATCCTACAAGTCCACTTGTCAATCTGTATATCTCCTAACTATGAGTTCTATTTGCAGGACAAACAACATTAGAGGCCCAATTTACAGCCCGCCAACCTGCAAGTCCGCAATCCAAATAAGTGGCTAAGTATGGAATAAAGGATCTGCGCATAGTTGGTATGTATCGCTCATTTCTGGGAGTGTAATAGACCTCAAAATTGTCAAATTAAAAAATAAATATATATATATATATATATTTCTTATGCATTCACCTTTGAATGGGTTCGTCTTTAGAATTAAAAGAGTCCTGGGTGACATTGATTAAAACTTACTATCCTTTGAGACAATATTACAAGTTGTGCTTACTTCGCATTCCACAACTCACTTACAGTCTTGCAGACTATGTTTACTTTCATATTGATATAAGAATTATATATCCATATAAATTCATTTACCACTATGAAGGATTTTGGGACTTATACCCCTATGTCTTATGCGTAACATTAACAACTTGATCAAAGGAGGTCATGTAATAAGAGTAAAGGTAAAGGGGCAGGTTATACCCCTTTGCGGAATGTTTGAATTAATAAGGATTTGGTTGGGGTAAGTGCTTCCCAGTTTAACATTGATGTAATGATCATTTCAAAATCAATTGCCCGTGATAGTTGTTCGTTGACTCCACCTGTTCCATACGAAACTCCAACTAAAGGTTGCATTAATGAGGTTGGTGTTGGTTAGGGCTAAAACTTAACTTAAATGTGTAGTTTCTTATTTAATCCATAATCCATTAATTGAGCGGGTAGGAACAAGTCAATCGAGAGTTAAACCTTGGTCAGGCCATTAATGGACCATGGTGTGTGTGAGAGTCGAGGCCATCACTTGACCCTTCGTCCACTATGGATGCACCAAGTTTCCTCCTTCACATGGCCGACCCTTCCTTCATACGAGTGAAATTTAACCTATGTGGTAAGTTTTTCTTTTGGGTTATAGCGGTTCATTTATGTAACGAGTAGGTTCTCAGAGGATTTGGCTCTGCGACTCCGAGATCTTGTCGAAGGAAAACTGGAGAAATTCCATGATGGAGGCGATGTCCTTCACCCAACCGTGTGGTAAGATTCTTTCTTTCACTGTAACATTTGACTATTATTAAGTTACCTCCTCATTACTAAAACTCAACAGAAGCATTCTGGCTTTTCGTTGCTGCTGGTAGATAACTCTACTCATCACACTTCTACCCAAAAGGCTTGATACTTCGTTCTCTTGTTTCCTTGGGGATTCCTAGGGTTATTCATAAGTAATATGCCTCTATGCTTGTCATTCCCACTTTCCTTCACTGTGTTGTATCATTGTTTGGGAAATCCATACAGTAATGCATTTTAGTGTTACCGAGGTTAGCGAGTTGTTTGATGGTCGGCTTTGACAACGATATCTATCATGTTTGAGTGCTCTATGTATAATGAATAAATATCGTTTCCTTATACTGTCTTTGTCTACCCACCACCATGAGTCTTTTCAATTGTATGTTTCAATTACTAAAAACCATAACCCCACTGAGGAGAATGAATAACCATTCCTAACTTCCTCCTGTGGAACCCAAATTAGCAATACCTCTCGGGTTAAAAATTCCTATATCATACCACGGACAAGGGTTGTGGGTTTTGTATGGTATTGGCCACAGTTTGACCATAGGGAGGAGGGTATCCATCTTACTCTATGGTTTAAAATATTTTTTTCTTTTCCTTTAAACAGGTTCCTGTGTTTTAAAGAAAATAGGTATCCTCATACTATCAGTGTATAGGCTTACGAAATTCATGTTTAATATAAATATATTTTCTGCAACTCGTCTGTTCCTCTATATAAGTGTATGGAATTTGTCCTTTGTTTAATGTTTGCTCGATTCGATGTCATAATTATTGTACTTTTATGAAAACGCATCGCTTGTAAACCCATCTCTTTGTACTGGATACTGTAACTAATGATGGGGCACTATTTGATGTGAGGGTACCCATCAACTTGATCGTGTTCACTCCTCCCATTTTGTTCTAATGGAGGTTGATATTCGGAATGGAAGCCTACCTATGGCGAATTGAAGATAAGTAATAGATTATACCCAATCATTGTCTTGTATGTTTGATAAAAGAAAGAATTCAAGTTTCAGCAAGACCTATATTCCATGACTAACTGAATGCTTTTCTTATTTTGTAGGTCTAAGTGGAATATGGCATTGGATCTAAATTGGGTCCTACTCAAAAAGATATTCTAGTGTCTAATAAGAGAACTCTTGAAAGATCTGGAAAATACCTGTTGGTGTTGGGTTATTACCCTGGCGTTCTTGGCATACGACTGATACCAAATCATTAGATGTACAGAATTTTTAAACAAGGGTTGTAAATTTCTTTTCTTTATTGAGGTTTTGTTGTTAGTTTTTGCATAGAAATATTCCAGACATAATCTATATTGGGAAACGTGGCAGAGGTAGAATATACAGTGAATCGAATTTAATGCAATCTTTACTTATGACAGTTGTTGATTAAATTGTTTTCACTTAGAGTAAGTCCTGTGGTTATTATTATACGTATAGACTCCTGAAGAATGCGTGGTTATATGCATACTATATAAATGTATGCATTAAATTAAGTTTTCCCAGCGTAATCATTCCACGTCATTGAAGTCAAGGCTTCTATACTTTCAATGTCTGACTCATGACTATGAGACTGCACTACCATAAATGAATCTAATATTTCCGAGATTTGTTCCATATCTCTTTAAGGGTTACAACAATTTCTAATCTACCACAGTCTTTGACCGTGGAAAGGGTAGACCGCTCTTGGAATATAGAATGCATAAAATCTCATGATAGATGTCAATTTCCATGATTGTACTTTCGATTTTAGTGTCTGATAAAAAAAGGGGGTTCCAGTTCTCTTTAACTTTCACAATTTTGCTGTTCTCTACACATCTAGTATTTCATTTTGGTGCATACGATTGATCCGTATATAATGCATATAATACCAGAAAAATGTATATCATAATATATTTTTTGTTTCAAATAGTCTACTTCTAGTTCGCGGTGACGCCTATACAGTTTTCCAAATGTATATATGTATAATATATAAGTACATAGGTGATCCATAAGATTCTACTATCTCGTATTTCTCTCCAATTCCAATTTGTACTAAAAAGGAAGTCTCTGTTAAGTGGCACAATTTTTTCCTGAATTCTACTTATAGAGATACACCTAAACATTTATATAGGTTCATATTTCCTCAACTCCGTCTGCTCATAGTTAGATCTATTTAATATCTCGATCACAGAAATAAACATATGCCTATAATAGATCTGTTCCTTTCAAGCATATTAATACACAGATAATCCTAACTAGAATTTTGACTTCAGATGTAAACATATCCTGTAGATGGATCTTCTCTTTCAAGTTCAATCGTATAGATATAATTTTGTCTAGCATTCTAGTTTCAAGAGGGACCAATCTAGAATTTTGTCTTTGATTATAAACTTCATACCACAAATAGATATCATCCATGGGAAACTATTTCAACTTAGTACAATTAGACGCATAATATCAGTTAAACACAAATCATCCAAGAATAGGGTAGAGAAAGATTTACATATTTGAACCATCTCACGGGAAGACAAAGGGAATAGCCATGTTCCTCCCAACCATAGAATAAGGCAGTCAAAAACACTTTCTCCATTCACCCCCTAGCCTGACCATGAATCCATGAGGGAGAATTTGGAAGACTCCTCCCCAGCAATGTCCTTCACTTTCAACAGATTCCTCTTGCCTCACACTCACTCAGTAGTGTTCATAACAACAAGGAAAAATCAATGGTCTCCTTTCCCAGCATACATGGCAGCGTCCTGCCTCCTCACATATGCCATTTATCCCCAAAAAAATCATTTTGCCTAGGTCTTTCCCCCCCCTTGAGAATTTTCATGCAGATTTCTAAATCCATGATTTCCAGGGGCCGCCAATGGCCAAATATCTGATTTTCCACTTGTAATAATCAACCCAGAGGTAGTTCCAATAGGTTCCCCACTCATGGAGTCATGGTCAGCTGATTTTTAACATGGTTGTTCCATTTGTCCTCCTACAATCAATATAAAATATTATGTTTCCATACAAGTGTCATAGTCAAATAGTTAGTTGGGTCAAATAAGATCTCTTACCAACAGTCATAATAATTAATTACAATTATTAAATTCAAAAATTGGAATTGCCATAAAAGGCAAAAAAATTTCAAATTCAAATTTACTAAAAACAGAATAATTTTCCAACAAATTTAAATTTCAAAAATAGTTTATTTTGTGATGTCACATCCTTTCCCCCTTCAATAAAACACTATCCTCAGTGTTCGTTCCTTTCTTGGAATAGGATTGGATGAGATCTCTGCAGATCTTCCTCCAACTCCCAAGTGGGCTCCTCAGGACTAAATTTCTTCCATTGCACCTTTACCTGAGAGACGACTCTCTTCCGAAGTGTTATTTCTCTCTGGTCCAGAAAATGCAGGGGTTCCACCTGTAACTCGCCTTCGGGTTCCACCTGCACCAAGTTCCAATCAATCATATGAGTAGGGTCATGAACATATTATTTTAGAAAATAAACATGAAATACATTATGAATTCTTAGATTAGCTGGGAGTGCGAGTTGATATGCTACATGTCCAATTCGAGTTAATATCTCGAAGGGACCACAAAACCTGGGTGCCATATTGGCACAAATTCCTAAATTCAATGAGATTTTTCGGGATTTGACCTTCAAATAAACATGGTCCCCCACTTGGAATTCCAAGTGTCTTTTTTCTGATCTGCATAGCTCTTCTATTTGACATATGCTTCTTTCAATTTTTGTTGTACTTTTCTCACCATGTTCTCCATTTCTTGGAGCATCTCTAGTCCAACCATGAGTCTGTCAGCTGGGTTATCCCAGCTAATTGGAGTTGTACACTTTCTTCTATACAGTATTTTGAAAGGGATCAACTTAGCCGAAGTTTGGTACCCATTGTTATACGCAAATTCTACCAAGTGTAGATAGTATTCCCACTTGTTTGGTTTTGTTCTTACGTACATGTGGAGCATATCCTCTACGATTTGGTTTTTCCTTTCGGTCTGTCCATCCATTTGTGGATGATAACTCGTACTGAAATTCAAATTAGTATTTATCCCTGCAAACAATTCCTTCCAAAAAGCGGATGTGAATTTTACGTCTCTATCTGAAATCACCATTTTAGGAATACCATGCAGTCTAAAAATTTCTTTCATGAATATTTCAACAATGTTTATAGATTTAAAATTAGACTTTACAGGAATAAAGTGTGCAAACTTACTGAGTTTATCGATTACAACCATGATAGAATCATTCTATTTCTGATTTTTAGGCAAACCTGTTATAAAGTCCAACGATATGGTCTCCCATTTCCATTATGGTACTGGTAATGGTTGTAATAGGATGGTTGGATGTTGGTGCTCATCCTTAACCCACTGACAATATTGGTACCTAGACAATTACTCTATTGTTTCGCCCTTCATATTAGGCCAATAAAATAGTTTTCTAAGTCCTGTTATTGTTTTCTGGTAACTTGGATGGCCAGAATACGGTTTCTTATGCACTTCGTCCAAGACTGTTAATTTTAATTATGTTGAATTTGGTATGTAAAATCTGTTTTTAAATCATAATAGTCCCTTCTTATCGATACTTAGATCTGGTTTATCTAAGCTTGTGATATTGTTTTGTAATTCTTCTGTTATCTTAGTGTAATTTATGTCGTTACTACCTGTCATCCTTATTCTCTGTTCCAGATCACTTTCTTCCCTGCTGATATTTATCTCAAATAACCCATGGACTCTTCTGCTTAAAGAGTCTACTACTTTATTTTCTTTTCCCTTGATATGTATGACTTTCAAGTCGAATTCGCTCAAGAAGGCTAGCCATATTGTTTGCCTTGCATTGAGCTCTAGTTGGCTAAACAGATATTTCACACCGATATTATCCGTCAATAGTAGAAATTTTCTTACCATTATGCAGTGTAACCACATTTTTAAGGCATGTATTACCGTTGCCAATTCTAAGTCGTGAGTGACATAATTTTGCTCATGTTCTTTTAATTTCCAGGACTCATAACAAATCACGTGTCCTTCCTGAGTTAGGACACCACCTAGTCCTTCTTTACTTGCATCAACACATACTGTGAAGTCTTTATCTAGGCCTGCTACCTTCAAAATGGGTGTAGTTGTGAATAATTCCTTCATCTTGTTAAAACTGTCTTGACACTTCTGCGACCAGTTAAACTTGGTCCCTTTCTTTTGTAATGACGTGATAGGGTAGGCTATCTTGGAAAACCCTTCTATAAATCTGTGATAATATATGGTGATTCCCATGAATGACCGGATATCTACCACATCCTTTGGTACAAGCCATTCCATAATGGCTTTTATCTTTTCCAGGTCTACGACAATACCTTTTGCTGAAATTACATGTACTAGATATTGTATTTCCTTTTGATAAAAGTCACACTTGTCAAACTTGGCGTACAGTTTGTGTTTCCTCAACATTTGCAAAGCTATTCTTAAGTGTTTCTCATGTTCTTCGTCCATTTTAGAATAGACCAGGATATCGTCGATAAATACTACTATGAACTTGTCTAAGTATTGGATGAAAATACTATTCATCAAGCACATAAACATGGCTAGTGCATTAGTGAGCCTGAAAGGTATGACTACAAATTCGTAGTGTCCATATCTTGTTCGAAAATTTGTTTTGTTTATGTACTCGTCCTTTATCCTAACTTGACTATAACCGGATCGTAAATCCAACTTTGAAAAGATCTTGGTCCCACCTACTTGGTTGAACAAATCATTTATTCTTGGTAAGGGGTATTTGTTCTTAATAGTCATTTTGTTTAGTTGTCTATAATCGATGCATAGTCTTAGAGTATTGTCTTTCTTTTTCAAAAAGAGGACTGGTGCCCCCCATGGTGAAACACTCGATCTGATATACTCTTTATCCAAAAATTCTTGTAATTGTACTTTTAATTCTGTCAGTTCTGGTAGACTCATTCGGTAAGGTTCTTTTGAGATAGAGGTTGAACCTGGTAGTAAGTCTATAGAGAAATCTATTTCCCTTCTAGGATGTAATTTTGGTATCTCATCCACAAACATGTCTCTAAAATCACATAGGACAACAAAGTATTCTAACTTTGTCTTATCTACTTTATCTAACAGATTCGTTACTTGGACGACATAAAATTGACATTCCTTTCTCAAACATTTCTTGACTTGCATCACTGAAACTTGTCTGACTAATACAGGTTTTGGTATACCTTGGGTTGTTCTAGTAGTGCCAAAATTGTCTTTATAGTTAAGTAACTTTGTATAAAAATCTAGTACTTCTTTGTGCTACTCCAACTGGTCCATCCCGATAATCATATCATAAGATCCTAGTGGTAGGATGTTTAGATTTGTCCTTATATTCTGACCGTCTATGCTAAACTCAAAATCAAAAATAAATTCAACTACTTTCCTTATAGTTCCTGTTGCTAGTTGTACCAGCCATGGTTTTGTGTGCTTCAGTTGCTTATGTTTGTTCGAATCTACTACATCAGGAGTAACATAACTTAACGTAGCACTAGGATCAATTAAGATAGAGATTCGAGAGTTATTGATTTTACCTTCGATCTCTACCACCGAGGACTGGTGGTCAACTTGTCAGCCATCTATGGCTGCATTTATCCAATACAGGCTTTTTCCCATGTCTCCCACCATCGAGGCTTCCTGCAAATTATGAATAGAAGTTCCATTTTCGTAATTTAAACGTGGACAGTTCCTCCTTAGATGAGGCTCTCCACATTCCCAACACTTTAATGACCCGAAGAGGTTGTCCCCAAACTTCTTCGTCCCCAAGTTTACCTGTTTACCACTGCCTTAAGTATTCAGATAATTGGAGTGATAATCCTTTCTCCAAAAACCTTTTGTTGCATTCCGATAAGGAGCTGGCCGGTTTCCCTTCTTCCGCTGGTTCATTCGATCTTGTTTCTTATCCTTCCAGGTTTTGGGAAACTCTGCCCGCTATTTATACTGATCATAGCACATTCGTGCTTTCCTGAATACTTCACTCAAGGATTTGGGGTTTTCAAACTCAATTCTATCCCTGTAGGACTATGGTAAACAACTTAAGAACCGTTGGATTTTTTCCTTATCCTTCCGGATGTACGATACAAACCTTAGTAGTTCCAGAAATTTATTTATGAGGTCCTCCATCGTCATCTGTCTAAGTCTTAACTTGTAAAATTCTTTCCTTTTCCTTTTGTAATAACTTTCAGAAAGGTATTGTTTCTTGAAATACTTCTTAAAGTTAGACCATTCCATCTATTTCTCCTTAGGGCTCTTGGCCAATTTCAGGTCTTGCCACCATATGTTGGCCTTCCCTTTCAGATTGTAGATGGTCATTCTGACCTTCATATTACTGGAATAGTTGTAGATTTGGAAGTATTTTTTGATGTCCAACAACCATGCCTCGAATTCTTCTCCTCTCCTGGATTCTCCATCAAAGGTAGTTGGTTTAATATTTTTAAATTCTCCTTCTAGGTGGTCTATTTGTTTTCTTTTCCTATCTATTTTAGTTTTGTCCTCAGCTGAGGGTGTACCTTCAGACAAATTGTCTCCTTTTTCTATTTCAGGCCCATAATTCTTGGAGGCCCTTTTGCTAACCTCATCATCATGGTTATCATCCTTTGGGATTTTCTTGGTCACTATACTGCGTAGCAGGACTTCATTTATCTCTTGTTGTTCTTGTTGTTCTTTCTTCAATTTTTCATTGTTTGTTTTGAAGACTTGCAAATCAACAATAAGATTCCTCATTGTTTCTAGTACTTCCGTAGGAGAGCTTCCATCACTATTCTATTTTGGATCTCCATGAGTTCCCTGCATTGGATTTCCTTCCATTCTGATTTACACATCATCCTGAACTACCATAATTGACACGAAACAGAAAAAAATTATGTTTGTACAAAGGAGTTTTGTTAGTTTATCATCAGTAAGAAAAAATATATATATATATATGCCAAAGCTCTAGTGTGGCCCTGTTCAAGGCCCAATGTTGTAAACTCTACTCTGATACCATATGTAATAGACCTCGAAATTGTCAAATTAAAAATATATATATATTTCTTATGAATTCACCTTTGAATGGGTTCGTCTTTAGAAGTAAAAGAGTCCTGGGTGACGTTGATTAAAACTTACTACCCTTTGAGACAATATTACAAGTTGTGCTTACTCCGCATTCCACAACTCACTTAAAGTCCCACAAACTATGTTTACTTTCATATCGATATAAGAATTATATATCCATATAAATTCGTTTACCACTATGAAGGATTTTGGGACTTATGCCCCTAAGTCTTATGGGTAACATTAACCACTTGATCAAAGGAGGTCATGTAATAAGAATAAAGGTAAAGGGGTAGGTTATTCCCCTCTGCGAAATGTTTTAATTAATAAGGATGTGTTTGGGGTAAGTGCTTCCCGGTTTAACATTGATGTAACGATCATTTCGAAATCAATAGCCCATGCTAGTTGTTCGTTGACTCCACCTGTTCCATACAAAAATCCAACTAAAGGTTACATTAACGAGGTTGGTGTTGGTTAGGGATAAAACTTAACTTAAATTCACAGGCACTACTTTAATCCATAATCCATTAATTGAGCGGGTGGGAACAAGTCAGTCGAGTGTTAAACCCTGGCCAAGCCATTAATGGACCATGGTGTGTGCGAGAGTTGAGGTCATCACTTGACCCTTTGTCCACTATGGATGCACCAAGTTTCCTCCTTCACATGATCGACCCTTCCTTTGTACCAACAAAATTTAACCTATGCGGTAAGGTTTTGTTTTGGGTTATAGAGGTTCATTTCTATAACAAGTAGGTTCTCAGAGGATTTGGCTCTATGACTCTGAGATCTTGTTGAAGGAAAACTCGAGAACTTCCATGATGGAGGGGATGTCTTTCACCCAACTGCCTGGTAAGATTCTTGCTTTCACTGTAACATTTGACTGTTATTAAGTTACTTCCTCGTTACTGAAACTCAACAAAAGCATTATGGTTTTTCCTTGTTGCTGGTAGATAACTCTACTCATCACACTTCTACCCGAAAGGCTTGATACTTCGTTCTCATGTTTCCTTGGGGCTTCCAAGGGTTATTTTTAAGTAATATGCCTTTATGCTTGTCATTCCCCCTTTCCTTCACTGTGTTGTATCATTGTTTGGGAAAGTCATACTGTAATTCATTTTAGTGTTACCGAGGTTAGCGAACTGTTCGATGGTTGGCTTTGACAATGCCATCTATTGTGTTTGATTGCTCTATGTATAAAGACTAAATATTGTTTCCTTATCCTGGCTCTGTCTACCCACTTCTATGAGTCTTTTTGACTGTATACTTCCCTAACTAAAAACCACAACCCTGCTGAGGAGAACGAATAACCATTCTTAACTTCCTCCCGTGGAACCCGAATTAGCGATACCTCTCGGGTTAAAAATTCCTATATCATACCACAAACAAGGGTTGTGGGTTTTTTATGGTATTGGCCACGGTTTGACCATAGGGAGGAGGGTATCCATCTTACTCTGTGGTTTAAAATAATTTTTTCTTTTCCTTTAAACAGGTTCCTGTGTTTTAAAGAAAATAGGTATCTTCATACTATCAATGTATAGGCTTATGAAATTCATGTTTAGAATAAATATATTTTCTGCAACTCATCTGTTCCTCTGTATAAGTGTATGGAATTCATCCTTTGTTTAATGTTTGCTCAATTCGATGTCAAAATTCATGTACTTTTATGAAAACGCATTGCTTGTAAACCCATCTCTTTGTACTGGATACTGTAACTAATGATGGGGCCCTGTTTGATGCGAGGGTACCCATCAACTTGATCACGTTCACTCCTCCCCTTTTGGTCTAACAAAGGTCGCTATTCGGAATGGAAGCCTACCTATGGTGAATCGAAGATAAGTAATATATTATACCCAATCGTTATCTTGTATGTTTGATAAAAGAAAGAATTCGAGTTTCGGCAAGACCTCTATTCCATGACTAACTGAATGCTTCACTTCTTTTGTAGGTCTAATTGGAATATGGCGCTGGATCTAAATCAGGTCCTTCTCAAAAAGGTATTCTGGTGTCTAATAAGAGAGCTCTTGAAATATCTGGAAAAGACCTGGTGGTGTTGGGTTATTACCTTGGCGTTCTTGGCATACGACTGATACCAAATCATTAGATGTACATAATTTTTAAAAAAGGGTTGTAAATTTCTTTTCTTTATTGAGGTTTTGTTGTTAGTCTCTGCATAGCGATATTCTATACATAATCTATATTAGGAAACAAAAAAAAGGTAGAATATACAGTGAATCGAATTTAATGCAATCTTTACTTATGTCAGTTGCTGATTAAATTGTTTTCATTTAGAGTAAGTCTTATGGTTGTTATTATACGTATAGACTCCTAAAGCATGTGTGGTTATATGCGTATTATATAAATGTCTTCATTAACTTAAGTTTTCCCTGTGTAATCATTCTGTGTCATTGAAGTCAAGGCTTCTATAGTTTTAATGTCTGACCCATGACTATGAGACTGCACTACCGTAAATGAATCTAATATTCCTGAGATTTGTTCTAGATCTCTTTAAGGGTTACGCAAATTTCTAATCCACCACGGAATTTGACTGTGAAAGGGTAGACCACTCTTGGAATATAGAATGCATAAAATCTCATGATAGATGTCAATTTCCATGATTGTGCTTCCGATTTTAGCGTCTGATAAAAAAAAAGGGGGTTCCAATTCTCTTTAACTTTCGCAATTTTTTTGTTCTCTACACATCTAGTATTTAATTTTGGTGCATACAATTGATCAATATATAATGCATATAATAACAAAAAAACGTATATCATAATATCTTTTCTGTTGTGGATAGTCTACTTCTGGTTCACGGTGACGCCTATACAATTTTCCAAATGTATATATGTATAATATATAAGTACATAGGTGATCCATAAGATTCTACTGTCCCGTATTTCTCTCCAATTCCAATTTGTACTAGAAAGGAAGTCTCCGTTAAGTGGCACGATTTTTTCCTGAATTATACTTATAGAGATACACCTAAACGTTTATATAGGTAGAAATTTCCTCAACTCTGTCTGCTCATGGTTAGATCTATTTAATATCTCAGTCACAAAAATAAACATATGCCTATAATAGATTTGTTCCTTTCAAGCATATTAATACGCATATAATCCTAACTAGAATTTTGACTTCAGATGTAAACATATCCTGTAGATGGATCTACTCTTTCAAGTTTAATCGTATATAGATAATTTTTCCTAGCATTCTAGTTTCAGGAGGGACCAATCTAGAATTTAGTCTTTGATTATAAAATTCATACCACGAATAGATATCATCCATGGGAAACTATTTCAACTTAGTACAATTAGATGCATAATATCAGTTAAACAAAAATCATCCAAGAACAGGGTAGAGAAAGATTTACATGTCATAACCAGCTTGCGGGAAGACAAAGGAAGAACCATGTTCCTCCCAACCATAGAATAAGGAAGTGAAAAAAACTTTCCCCATTCACCCCCTAGCCTGACCATGAATCCATGAGGGTGAATTTGGAAGACTCGTCCCCAACAATGTCCTTCAATTTCAATAGATTTCTCTTGCCTCACACTCACTCAGTAGTGTTCATAATAACAAGAAAAAATCAATGGTCTCCTTTCCCAACATACTTGGCAGCGTCATGCCTCCTCACATATGCCATTTATCCCATAAAAAATCCTTTTGGCTAGGTCTTTTCCCTCCCTTGGGAATTTTCATAGCTTTCTAAATCCCTTATTTCCAGGGGCTACCAATGGCCAAACATATGATTTGCCACTTGTAATAATCAACCCATAGGTAGTTCCAATAGGTTCCCCACTCATGGAGTCATGGTCAGCTGATTTTTAACATGGTTGTTCTATTTGTCCTCCTGCAATCAATATAAAATATTATGTTTTCATACAAGTGTCATAGTCAAATAGTTAGTTGGGTCAAATCATATCTCTTCCCAACAATCATAATAATTAATTAAAATTATTAAATTCGAAATTCGGAATTTCCATAAAAAGCAAAAATTTTCCAAATTCGAATTTACTAAAAACAGAATAATTTTCCAACAAATTTAAATTTCAAAAATACTTTATTTTGGGATGTCACAGGGAGCCCACCAGTCCTAGATTTTTTGTGTCGATTTGTATATTGGGGAAATCACTAGAAGTACAATGTTGACCCGACCAACCCACAAGTATTCTTGTAAATTTGTATATTGCGGAGTTGTGGATGGTATTTGTAAGGCACAGAACAATAGAGGCCCGTTTATGACCCCGCCAGCTCGACAACCCACGATCCAAAAAGTGTACATGCCCTATAAAATCTCAGCTACCCCACAATTCCTCTTGTCAATTTGTATATCGCAGAACTGTGTGTGCTATTTGTAGGACAACAAACAATAGAGGCCTATTTTTTGGACGCACCAGCCCGAGAAGCCACGATCCAAAGTGGCCAAGTATGGAATGTGGTATCCGTACATGATCTATAAAATCTCATGCCAATACTTTATAAAGGTCCATATTTAGTTTTTCTTAGTTTCTACACATACTGATATGGTCACCACACAGTTTGTGTTGCACATGAATTATGAAATATGCAGTACGAGTCCGACCGAGCCCTTTGGTTTCCTTGGCCAATTTTATGCCTGCGGGTTCCCTGATACCCGTTATCAAACTCTCATTCCCCGTGTTCTGAGCGTACATCTTGCATCCAAAACTTGGTAATCCATGTCTATGCTCGCGGTGTCCTAGACGACGAACTAGCATATTTTATGTACATCTAATATTGCGCCCGACACTTCGGGGGTCTACAATTGGACCCGGACTAGAACCTTGTGACTCATTTGCTAATTTTATTTAATTAAATTGTACGATATCAATATTCATTATTAATAATTTAGTACTTGAAAATAATGTTTTTAGATAATGTTATCAATATAACATATATCTTAAATACATGTAGACAATCTCAATCTTGAACCCGTCAGTCCTGGACTCCGCTTGTCAATTTGTATATCATAGACCTCCCAGTGTTGCGTGGAGCACACGGGAAAATAGAAGTGCAATGTTGAGCTAACCAGCCCGAAGTCCGCCAATAAATTTTCATATCGCGAAAGTGTGGGTGCTATTTGTAGGACACGGAACAATAGAGGCCCAATTTTCAGTCCGCCAACCCGAGAACCTGCGATCCAAAAAGTGTCTAAGTATGGAATGAGGGATCCGTTTGATATCCATAATTTATAAAAGTACATATTTGCTATGGATTACTCATTCCTTGAAAAATTTCTTGGCCCGGAACTGCTAGATACACGTCTTCATATTTGCACTTACTTTTATATTGCCACCCCAAGCGTCCGCTTTCCTGTTTCATATTGTACATATTACATGTAATATGTATTACATATTACATGTAATGTGTAATACATATTCAATTTTTAGCCCGACAGTCATGGATTCCATCTATTAATTTGTATATCGCAGAACTCCGAGTGTTGTTTGGAGGACACAAACCAATAGAAGTGCAATGTTGATCCAGGCAGACCGCAAATCTTCTTCTCAAATTGTATATCGCGCAACTTTGTACATGCTATATAAAATGTCATGTCCATAGTTTATAAAAATACATATTTAGTATGTATTTATCCTTTCTTAGATCTCCTGAGTGTTGGAGTCTATCTCTCAACTTATATATCACAAAATCAATATAAGCACAATGTTGAGCTATCCAGCCGGCAAATCCATTCATAAATTTGTATATCGCAGAATTCTAGGTGCCATTTGTAACGTACAGAAAAATAGAGGTCCCTTTTTTAGCCCGAGAACCCATGATCCAAAAAGTGTACATGCTTTATAAAATCTCATTCAGCCTGCAATTCCACTTGTAAATTTGTATATCACGAAACTCTGGGTACTATCTGTAGGACACAAAACAATAGAGGCCTATTTTTAGCCCGCCAGCACGAGAACCCGTGATCCAGAAAGTGGCTAAGTATGGAATGCGATATCCTTACATGCTCTATAAAATCTCATGCCCATACATTATAAAGGTAGATATTTTGTTTTCCTTGCTTTGTACACATACTGGTATAGTCACAACATAGTTGGTGTTGCACATAATTATGAAATATGTACCAGGAGTCCAACCGAGCACTTTCATTCCCTTAGCCAATTTTATGCTCGTGGGTTCCTCGCTAGGCGTTATCAAAATATTATTCCCTATGTTTCGATTGTACATCTTTCATCCAAAACTTGTGTAATCCATGTCTATGCTCGTGGGTTCCCAGACAATGCAGTGCGAGATTTCATGTCTATCTATATCTCTACATCACGAGTCCAACCAACCGCTATTTTTTTTCATAGTTCGCGAATTTATGGCCATGGATTCCTTTGTGGGCGTCATCCATCTCTCATGCCCCGTGTGCATGGTATACATTCTTCTGCCCAAAACTTAGCTATGTATCATATATGTTGTATCTTTTACATGTAGACAATTGCAATCTTGAACCCGCCAGTCCTGGAGTCTATCTGTCAATTTTTATATCGTGAAACTCTGAGTACTATTTGTAGGACATAGAAAAATAGAGGCCCAATTTAGAGTCCGCCAACCCGAGAACCCGTGATTGAAAAAAATGGCGATCTGTACATACTTGAAAAATATGCATATTTAGTTTTCCCTAATTTGTACACATACTTCTGAACTAATTTTATGGTCGCAGTTCTTAGATAATGTTAGATATATAACATATGTGTTATGTGTAATACATGTAGACAATTTCAATGTTGAAGGCGCCAATCCTACAGTCTGTCTACTAATTTCTATATCGTAGAAATTTTCCTGCTATTTGTAGGACACAGAACAATAGAGGCCCAATTTTGAGCACGCCAGTCTGAGAACCCACGATCCAAAAAATGTCGTATGTAAGTCCTCCTGTCAATTTTTATATCACAGAAATATGAGTGATATTTGGAGGACACATAACAAAAAAAGTGCAATGTTCAACCCACAAGTCTGCTTCTCAATTTCTATATCGCACAAGTCTATATTTTCATTGATGGGCGGAAGGCTTGAGAAGTTCTTCCATTAATGCGCACTAAACAAATATTTATGGAGGAAATTTTTATCCCTTCCCAATGTTAATTCAAATACCATGGAATGTCATTGGCACGTCGTCAACTTGGTTCCTTCACGAAACCTCCAATCCTTAAATGTTCTTCATCGTAACCGCCACCTTCGCACTTCTAAGTATGCAATAATTAAGCTTTACTTCTAACAATTTAGCATACAACAGGCATAGAGATTGTCATTAATGAGAGAAGAGATCGAGTAGATTTTCCATTCGCACACATTGAACCAATGTTTCTGGAGGGTTATATTGTCCCCTCCATTTGTTCATTTCAAGTAGCATCTGGAGAAAACCGACGTTTAACCAGAAGTTAATAGTTCATTCTAAAATTGATAGTTATCACAAGCTTCCCGTGCAATAGAAGGGAAAAAAAATTGTAGGGGAGGTGGAGCAACCCAAAATTTAGAGTGAAAACATGGATCTTAACGCTGATCTAGATAACATATTTTAGAACCTTGATCAACCCGAAGAAGCAATTCACCATGGCTACCCAGTCGACATAGTTGATACCAAAATTTTTGACGAAGATGAATCATTCGTATTCAAGAGTGTTGTTTTTGAAAGCGAATCAAAAAAATTAATTATTGAAAAAATAAATGTAAAAAATAAGAAAAGGAAACATCGTTCAGAACTTAACCTTGCCAATATGTAGCCGTCCAAAATCTCTCAACTTCACATGGAAACTGGAGATGCTCTTCATGATTATGTTGGATTCATTGAGTTCGAGAATGCAAGACTAAAGGACCATATTAAGGAATTAGAGGAAGCTTTGTTTCCTATGCCCTTGCTTGACAGTCCTTTGGAAATAACCATGCCTGTGACTCCCTGCACCCCTGCAACAAATCTAAAAGGCTCCTCTAGCTTCCTCGCATCCTGTACAGGATATGTGGAGAAAAATATCAACAAAAGAATGGATATGATTACTAAGGCCTGGGAAACATCACAAAATATGGATTCCCTAGGAAGCAAGGCACATAACTTGCTCCAACTTCTGCATACAGATTTAAAAGATGAAGAAAGTTTCTATTTGCACATGGTCGTCCCTTTTTCCTTTCATGTCAACAACATTCTAGACACGACAAGAAGACAACATGATATCCCATTCAAAAAACAACTCACTCAATTAGAAGCATGCTAGAAAGAGAAGGTGAAGAACATGTATTTCATCGTCCAATCACGTGAGAAAGAAATATAAAAAAAAGAAACATGATTCACAAATCTCACCAAAATAGACTTAGCCGGAAGGAAAAACGACTTCCAGGACCCCATCTTAATCATCAACTCATTGGTGTTAAGCAAGCAAGATTTCGATAAACAAGTTGTTAATTCTAAGGACTTGTCTTTGGAAAAAATTTACAGGATTCTTGAATATCATGAAAAACATGTGGAAAACTGACTAGTCCTCTATTTGATACATAATGGAGACATTCATCAGGTTTTGTGTAATCTTTCTATTGATCTAAGCAAATTAGAAAATGAACTTTTCAACATTAAAATCTAAAATGACATCAACGTCACCCCCGTGAGAAGATATATTGAAGAGAACTTGAAGTGGGTCGTCGATGAAATCCAACAGGAAAATGCATCAACAAGCAAATAGAAAAATTACTTATATGGAACATTTTTATAAATAATTTGTTTATCAATCCAGTTATTCGAGCGGGTCGACGATGAAAACCAACAAGAAAATGCATCAACAAGCAAATACCAAAATTACTTATATGTACCATGCCTGCAAGTATATACTGATAGCTTTTCTTTATCGATCCAATTATTCCACCATTTCTGAATAGAAATCTATAGCCAAAGACTGATATCTTATAATTTCTACTTTTCAGGTATTACACTCTACCATGTATTAGTTCTTCTTTCCAGTCCTATTTCTTGTACATATTTTTCTTATGGTCCGCGGAAGCCCCAATCCGAGTATATATGATAAACACATTTAAATTTCCACAATTATGTAACAAACTATTATTTTTTTCATATATTCCAAATAAAACTATTCTTTTCTCTCCATATATATTTATGTGTTCCTATATTTTTATCTTCAACTATGTTGAATGTGAAGACATTTTGTTTATTTTATTTCAATTTTTTTTTTTCTTATGCATATTTTTTCCTACCTGGTCATTTTCAGAATTAAATACAACATAAATGACTCACTCAAATTTGAGATATCATATGTGTGTGTGTGTGTGTGTGTGTGTGTGTGTGTGTGTGTGTGTGTGTTTCTTTAAATTTCCAAGAATATGTAACATGTTTTATTATTTTTTATATAAATTTCACAAAATTGTGTTCACTACTTTTTTTCTACTCACACATAATCAAAGTATGTCATTTCTTGCATCTTTACAACTTGTCCTTCATACTGGTTTCCACAAAGGCCCTTAAAATTCAAATAGTTCGCAAGTCCGCTTGTCAATTTGTATATCGCAGAACTCTGGGTGCTTTTTGTATACCATGAAACAACAGAGACCTAATTTTCAGCCATAGAACCCGCAATCCAAAAACTGGCTAAGTATGGAATGAGGGCTCCATGCATGCTCTATAAAATCCCATCCCCATACTTTATAAAAGTACATAGTTCGTATGTATAAAAGTAAATATCTACTTTATAAAATTACATATTTGATATGTATAATTTATGTTGTCCAGTAACCTATAATTTGATAAATTTCAATTTTTTGTGTCCAAGAGCCCTTGTTTTAAAGAAAACTAATTTGGGAATGCTAACTTTTTGTTGGTCTTTTGTCCACGATCATATTCTAAACGTATGTAAATAAAACTAATTCGGGAATGCTAATTTTTTTGGACATCAGGCCCTTAAAATTCAAATAGTCTGCAAGTCTAATTGTCAATTTGTATATCGCAGAACTCTGGGTGCTCTTTGTAGGCCACGAAACAACAAAGGCCCAATTTACAGCCCGTCAGCCCAAGAACCTGCGATTAAAAAACTGGATAAGTATGGAATGAGAGCTATATGCATGCTCTATATATCTACTTTATAAAATTACATAGTTGGTATGTATAATTTATGTTATCCATGAACCTATAATTTCATAAATTTCAATTTCTTGTGTCAAGGAACCCTTGTTTTAAAGAAAACTAATACGAGAATGTTAATTTTTCGGTGTTTTTGTTCATGAACCTATGTAACAAACGTTACTACTATTTTTTTGTGTTTTTTCCATGAGCGTATGTATAACGTATGTATAACATATGTAAAGAAAATTAATTTGGGAATGCTAAATTTTTTGGACACGAGGCTTTTAAAATTCAAACAATCTGCAAGTCGATTATCAATTTCTATATCGCAACTCTGGGTGCTATTTGTAGGGTAAAGAACAACATAAGCCCCGCCATCCCGAGAACCCGAAATCCAAAAACTAGCTAAGTATGGAGTTAGGGCTCCATGCATGCTCTATACAATCTCATCCCATACTTTATAAAAGTACATATTTCATATGTATAAAAGTAAATATCTACTTTATAAAAGTACATATTTCATATGTATAAAAGTAAATATAAAATATCATATTTGGTATCTACAATTTATGGTGTCCATAACGTATAATTTGATAAATTTCAATTTCAATTGTGTTCACAAACCCTTGTTTTAAACAAAACTAATTAGGGAATGCTAATTTTTTTGTATGCTAATTTTTTTCTGCCCAAGAAACTTTTAAATGTTAATAATTTTTGATAAATTTAGTAAAAAACTAATTAGGGTTCAACTTCCCACCCATGCAACACTTGTTACACTTGTTTATAATAGTACTATTAGGGGTTTATTTTTTTGTTGTTGAGGAAATACTTTATTCTCATAGTATTAAATTTGCGTAGTTTACTATCCGAGGACTACCCGGATGTACTCTATTTGAAATCTGTGTTATATTTTATTATGGAGACCCAATGGCTATCAACTTTCACTCCTCTGGTAAAACATCCTGCCACTAAACTATCGAACAGATACTTAGGCAGAGGCTTTCAATGGTTTAAGGGAACGATTGAGGAAGCCAATCCCAGACTTGTCGAAAAACTCGATTATCTTATTATATATATGTGCGTGTCTTTTTTATGCTAGACCTTCTGATGTCCCACGAAGATTATATTGCCATACTCGTTATTATATAAATATATCTATTACAGAATCTGCGCTCTGTATTTCCAAAAACTTTCTTATCCGTGAAGACAATGTCTCTAAAGATAAAATAGAGATAACTCTGTGTCTTGAATTTGTTTTATAGAAGAATAGTCATATCATGTTTCTTGTTATTTCTACCTCTAAGCAACCATTAAATAGAATCTTGAATAATGGTTTATCGAATGACTGTTGAAAATCCATAGAGATAGAATGACAAATTTAGCTTTCGACTCTCCTTTCTTCAATTTTTTTTAAAGAGAATGTTCTTAGATCTATTTCTTATGATGGGTCCCTGTTTAATTGAAAGGGAAACCATCAATTCTTCCATGTAGCTTCCCATTCTGCACTTCCTCGACGCATATAGATTCATAATTTTTCC